>LD344356.1:54786-65849 GCA_001465055.1 Ptychodera flava | reverse complement strand
ATCCAGAGGTCAATGTTCAGATTAATTTCACACTTTATTCCATAAGATGTTCTTTCTCCCTCTAATAGCCAAAGTTACTTTCACGTGCAATTTTTCCTTCATTCTATTTCAATGTTTATGAATCCTGAAATTCAGTCTGTAGATACTTTTATGAACGAGCCAACTATCTTAGTACAACGTAATAAAGGTGAAAATATTTTCTTTGTCATTTCTTCTGTTATAGTATTTGCTAATGTTTGCTGGTCACCTAGTCTTGTCATACGTGTTTTGTATCATAACTATCTACAAAATCTTTCATTCTGTAGAATTCTATCTTCAGAAAAACAGTGGCATGTTTAAGAATAACAAAACTCACTTCCACAAACTATTCAGGTAGTACAGAACTGAGAAAGGTTAATAATTTTGAATTGAGAATCCTTTATTCACATGACAATACTATCAAATTTCAAACAATTTTACCTGTGTGTGTAGTGTTGTAGCAATGAGTTAAATCCACATAAACTTTTATCAACAAGAGGCTCTGTCAGAAATATATTACTCTTTTGTAAATGATACCTTACTTATTTATTCACATGCCCTAATACATTCAGATAGTGTGTTCTTTTGTAATTACAAAATAAAACAAAAAATCATTTCAGATATAGACCCTCGGGTCTTTGTTTCAGAGGATCAACATAAATATCTTATGGGGAATTTGGTAGACTGTCTGGTTTGAACAAGATCTGACGTTTCCTGATAAGGCAGATAACTTTGATACTCCTGTAGATTTCAAGGTTAACTCCACTATGCATCATATATCTGCAAAATAATGACAGAAATTCTTGATTTTGTTGATCAGAAAATGAGGACAACATCCACATCCTTTGTCCATGTTTCCGTATTTTACTGACTCCTTACATTTTTTAGCAAAATATGCTATCCTAATTTGGACACCTTCAAATACAAATTTATCTACACCTGTCTCCGTGAGAGGAAATTAACATATTATGTAATTCATAATCCATTGTAGTATTAGTACTTGCGAAACATTAATTTTAGATCAGACAACCCAGAATATCTATATCTGAACTTTATAATGTTGTCTTTTTGCGGTTAATTCAATTTTAAGTAGGAACTTTAGGATCTAGTACATGTTGAATACAATCAAATCAATTATATCATATCATAATTAGCTTAGAGCATAACAGAAGAAAGCCAGCAATCATTTTTAAAGTGTAGAAAATAAATTTAAAGTTTATAGCAAGTAATATAAAACGTGTGCAACTTACTGATATCATTTTCTTCTGCAGCTGTGATGAAATGATCTTGGTCATCAGAAATATAAGCCAACTGCATCTGAAGTGTGTGAAAACCAGAATATTGCCAAGCATGACTTCAAAAACACATTATCCATTACCATACTATTATATTTTTGTGTACGAATTATAGAAAAAAATTGATTCCTTCTGCACAATTTCATCTTCATAGGAAATGTAATTGCAAATTAGGGGAATGGTGCATAAAAACTTTGAATTGTGTACTCATTTGTGTTTCCATATCTACATGTATGTAGGAGTGCAAATTAAAATGTAAATTGTGGTTGATTCAAATGTTTTACTTTACAATTTGATATCGAAAATTACATAAATTTATTTTGTCAGATTTGGTAATATATGGCAATTTATCCCCGCTTACAACCAAGACATCCTCTCGACAATGCTCATTAGCACAACAAAAACGCGTCACAGACATGGCACATCACCCATCCCCAGGTGATTCGGATAATCAACGGATATTGAGTCTGGTCACCGAGTTGACCTCAACGCGGCAACGGGGTTAAATCATACTACAGCACACAAGTAAAAGGAAGTAAAAATACTGCACAATTTCGAATGTGAAATACACAGTACGTGTTCCGGACTTCGAGTAGGCACATCGAAAATACTTATTCATTAAAGTAGCGACATCATCAAACTTTCCTTACCTTTACAAGTGAAATGCCGCTCAATATTTGACATGTAGTCAATGTCAGCCTTGTCAACGTCGCCCGGCTTCGAGTACTTCTATCAAGATTGCGCCGTCCATATGTTCGGCATAACCTTCTGCGATTACGCGAGGACCGCGACGTTGACCAAACTTCTCATCGGCAATTCTACCGAACGCCAGAAATTTGGTGGTTACGTTCACCGACATTTACTGGTCGACAGTAAATCCCTAAGGCTTTTCTAAGAGCTAACGAACTTTACTGAATTTTACAACCAGTATAGGTGGTCGATGTATCTACATGATAAAGTATCGTTTTTTTTGGACTAGTCTTTCTCAAGCGAGGAAAATCAAGAAAAATGTTGCTCCTGAAACGCTCAAAATCAGTGATTTTGCAGATGTGTTATGCCCCAAGTGAAAAGCAAACATCAAATTATTCCGGTCAAAAAGGAATACTTAAAGCTCTAGCTGGGTTTACTAACAACACCCTGGGCATGTATTTGTGGTTCAAATGTAACGATTTGTAAAGCTTTAGGGTTTTGAACTTTCGGCTACCTAATTTACATATCGATGTCGCCACTGGGCGCAGGCTGATAGCGCGACTGGTTTTTGACGTCTCTCTGCATTGCGGAAATGTGTGCCAGCGTTTTCCTAAAACATCAATGGTAAGATCGATAACTGATCCATAGCAACCACACATAAAGATCCCGGTGCCCAATTTAAGAAGCTCTTGTAGTAATTACCGCGTCATTCCGACGTTCATACGCTGTCCAAAAAAACCAAAATCCTAACTAAATATGCATACAGTTCACCATAAAATAATGCTACACATACACACTAAAGGGATCGGGACAGCTGTTTGAAGACTGTTTGTACGCCACGCATTAATCAAAGATACGATATTATTTACTTAAGCAATAATGTGCCCCCTCCAGGCCTATAACTGACGAAAGCAAACCTTGCACGGCATAAGGTACTCGGCTTCGCCTCGTACATTATGGAGTGTAAAGTTGGCCAGAGTCCATTATTGGACGGAAGGGGGGTATATTATTGCTATTTTTATATAATTTTGGCTATGCAAGAGAATTTATGGAAGTCGAAAACGAATAAAAAGAGGAAATTTAAACTAAGTTTGAAGCCAGTGAGCATCGTCTGGCATGATCGGCCCTGACTCTGTATACTGTATACATTTACATGCACTCCACACTGCACTGCACTGCACTGAACACACACGTTCAACACAAGAATGGACAGTACTTTCACGACGCGAATTGGAAATAAAAATGTATTTTCGAAGGAATGAAAATAAATTGCATCACTACCGTCTATATCGAACTTGAAACATGAAGTTTTAATAATATCATGCCATTCAAAAAGCTGAAACATGGTGGAATGTCATGCATAATTGACATCAGGGTATCAGCTGATCGATACGATCAGTATTATGTCGTTAGTAGTACACCAACTGGAAACATTATCAACAGAGTTCAAAAATGTTATTAAAATGTTTAAATTCCATTGATAATTGTGTCTACAAATTTGATTTTTTGATGGCTTCTTAAGAAGAGCCATTGTATTTTTGGAACGGGAAAACTCGATGCAAACGGGTGCTTGAGAGTTACGGTTGACAAATAAACGATGCATCAGAACTAGGTAGTCGAGATGTTGAATCAAAGGAGAACCAGTAGTCGTCATGATTGTTGGTCGTAGCTGACCTTGGACCGAGACTTTGAATGATTTTGAGTCATTTGTGTCGACGCTACCGGTCAAATTTGTCAGACAGCTGCCGTTGTTGGTTTGAGTAGTGTTTCACGCTAACCTAGTTTAAATGGCCACTAACGTATATAATATGCCGTGTGTCAAACCCAGCATTATCTAGGAGTTTGCAAGCATACTGAGTTCGGTTTCATCTGTACATATCAACGAAGCAAGCCATGTTGTAAAGAACGTAGTACAGCACTGAGCAAACTGCAGCATATCGAACGGGGATAGTTGAGCGCGAACCGGAAAGCAGACGACAAGTGCATGCGGGAGTACTCAAAATATTTGATAAATCGTACAGTAAAGCACTATTATCGATATTGTGCACCATTATCAAGATTTATCGTTTTATTTGTTACAAGGTTTACCCCATAATTTCCTCCCTTTTTAAATGCCATCCTTTATTCGTTTAGAAACAACCCCGTTGATTGTTATGCTCGGTATGGGGTCACAATGCTGGATAATCGGATACATTATCAGTAACAATCAGGGGGTATGACGTCAGAAATTCATTGGTATTGACAAAGCTATAAAATAATACTCGATTATGCGCCACATCATAGAACCTAGCTCACTAGACTTGCATATGACTTACAAGTTATTTGTTACTGACCTGCACAGTGATGGATGACTGTGTTGTCTGCGTCTGAAACTTTCCAATAAACTTGACATTGCGAAGTAGATCAAATACAGGACACTGCAATAATGATAAAAACAGTATATATGCGAACAACAGAACATAATTCACCATTATAACAATAAATCATGATAGCGGACAGGCAAGAGATAGAAACCCTTTGAATATAAACTTGTATCATAAATATACTGTTCTATTTTGTTTTGAGAAAATGGATTTTCAAAGATAGAAACGAGACTTGCAAATTCTATGATATTGATTGACACAAATTGCTTAAATTGTGATTTTTCAATAACAATAAGTAAATAAAGAATTATAAAATTATCATAATACGAATAATAATATGTCACATTTTGAAGAAAATTTAAGCACAGCAAAATGTTTGGTCCAAACGAAGAAAAATTACGTCCGTTTTGATGCCCGTATTTCCTTGGCAACCGTTTTTTGGTTTGTTACGTATGTTATTTCCCCCCACACTCATCATGACCTGAGTTAATTAGTCTTGAACATTCTCAAGATCACTGCCCTTAACGAACTCACAACCTTTAATTCAATTAGTGGTGTTTGGAATGTTCTAGAAATTTTATTAGTTGTGTAAGAGAGATAATTTTAGAACAGTAATTAGTATGTCAAGAAAAGTTCTAGATTGTTCTTATGTGCTCTTATATAAGCACATGGGTATAAATAGGGACGTGCACAGCTTGCAGTCAGAGATTTTGGGTTCGTGTCTCTTGCGTGTTACTTCAAGTCTCTGGAAACTCCAGCAGTATTACTTTCAAGACCTTTCAAGACCTTCACTGCCAGCGCTAGATTTATACTGTGGACTTTGTGCAACTTCAAGCCTGCAAGCCAAAGGACTGTTCATTCATCCGACTGACTGTTACAACTCTGAGACTAGAGCTTTGCTGTCCCAGCTTAGATAAGTAGCCTGTACACTTTTGCAGTCGGTGTTCTATCCCTGACTTACCAATTAGTTTTATTTTTCGTAATAAATTCGGTTTTATACGGAAACTGCTGAGTTCATCTTTTGTTCGTTTTTTATCACGTAACAAATCGGGGGCTTGTCCGGGATACGAATATTTTGAGCTGACAACATTTTGCCAGCCTTTTCCAAACTACTGTATACTGTGTAGTCAGCGAAATTTAATCATGGCGGAATTTAAACCAGAGGAAATGGATGACCTTGATCAGGATACATTTGATTCCCTATGAAAAGAAGACCTAATTGCACTGGCCAATTTTCTTAAAGTTGAAGTCAAAAGATCGATGCGCAAGAGGGAAATCTAGTACAATACTACATTTGTAAAAGAAAGATTTTTCTTTGAAAAATTTCCTTTTTCGATGAGGGGGTGTGTTATGTATGCCATTTCCCCCCACACTCATCATGACCTGAGTTCAACTAGTCTAGAACATTCTCAAGATCACTGCCCTTAACGACCTCAAAACTTTGAATTCAATTTGTGGTGTTTGGAATGTTCTGGAAATTTAATTAGTTGTGTAAGAGAGATAATTTTAGAACAGTAATTAGTATGTCAATAAAATTTCTAGATTGTTCTTATGTGCTCTTATGTAAGCACATGGGTATAAATAGGGACTTGCACAGCTTGCAGTAGGAACTTTTTGGGGGATTGTGTCTCCTGCGTGTTACTTCAAGTCTTTGGAAACTCCAGCAGTATTACTTTCAAGACTTTTCAAGACCTTCACTGCCAGCGCTGGATTTATACTGTGGACTTTGTGCAACTTCAAGCCTGCAAGCCAAAGGACTGTTCATTCATCTGACTGACCGTTACAACTCTGAGACTGGAGCTTTGCCGTCCCAGCTGAGATAAGTAGCCTGTACACTTTTACAGTTTGTATTTTATCCCTGACTTAGCAATTAATGTCATCTTTCGTAATAAATTTGGTTTTATCGGGAAACTGCTGAGTTCACCCTTTTGTTCGTTTTTGTCACGTAAAAGGTTCAAAATATCAATTTTTGCTGAATGTCATTGGAAATGACTTAGAATTCAACAAAACTTTGAAAAATGGTTTCTGGTGGTTGTTATAAACAAAAGTGATCGCTATACTCAGTCTCTTTCCATGGCAACCATTTCAGGGTTCAAGATATCATTTTTTGTAAAATGGCATTGAAAATGGCCTAGAATAGAACAAAACGTTCGAAAAAATTTGTGATGCATTTTTAATTTTAACAGTTATCCTATACTCATTCAGTCCGTTTCCATGTAAACCATTTCAGGGCCAAAAATATCAGTTTTTCGTTGACACTGCAGAAAAGCGAATTGGTTGGTCCAACCTTGTAAGAACAAGAGCATCTAGGGCTGGAAAAATTAAATGTAATGTCCACTGCAATGTCACTTGTAATTAAATAGAGAATTATATAATGATCATTATCATTATCATAATTATCATATGCAACTAAAGTTTTGAAGAAAGTTTTTCGACGGGTTGTGAAAAACAAAAATAATCTTTATACTGATGCAGCCTTTTTTCATGAATTATGTTTGATACGAGATTCTATTTATATTGTTTGACATTTTGAAAAATACTGAATGTATGGGTGACCATACCCGTGCTGTCCTCAAAAGGGTGCGTAAGTAGTTGCCTAAAGGGAAGTCTCTGAGCGTGATCATAAAGATTATCGTCCTGAGAATATTGACCGGAGGTTGACCCTAGGTTCGCGAACGTAATTTTCATATCACTTCCGGGTATTATATAGTCAGATAAAGATTTTATTGGATCACATATCGAAAACAGCTTTAAAGTGTGTAATTTCAATTAAGTTTTGATGGTTGTAATGTTGTACGAGCTATTGTCGATCTCTTTTGTTTTGCGGTTTCCCGTGTTTCCCCGACTTGACGAGCATGTCAGTGAAGTCGTACCCCAGATTAGAGTATGTTTCATCAGTACGTGCACTATGTAGCGTAGCGTTTTATTGTCATGTGTGACAACAAGATATTTCGTACGTTTAGCACCGACGTTCGGGAGGGCGAACGACACTTACATGTAGTTACGTATGGTATTTTCTTAGATATAATTAATTTTTCCCGGGAATTTAGACAAGCAGCCTGTTAAAATATCATTGTAAATCAGCAAACGTCTTTGATATTAGAATATTTGCAGCAGTGCGAGAATGCCTTTCCATGATTTATGATGTAAACGAAATAGTGGAGTCTCGTTCCACTCTTTATCTGACGCACCGACATGATTTATTTAAACCTCATAGATAACTACCGTATCAAAGAAAATCTACTTATTTAATTCAAGGTAGTACGAGGAAGAAGAATAGTCGCCCTGTGAAGAATTGTTTTCTTAAAAATTACAGTAATTTCGCATGTTTCTCAGATATAATACAGCAAACTTATCAGGAAAGTTTAATAATCTTCAAAAGCGTTATTGGATCACTAAGTATTAGTTTTTGCCACTAGTGTTTTAGCCTATGTCAGCGTAAGCATCAGGACTATTGCATCTATCGGCCCAGATATCATCCGCTTAAGAACTGAGAATTTTTTAAGCATTTTCCATTTCACAGAGAAAAGTAAGACGTACCATTGCTAATCAATCAATGGGACCCATAGGCATACTTTACTTCATATAATACTTTAAGAACCTTAGCGATTGATGCAACATAAAAATCATATGATTCTTTATGCCACTAAACTTGTAATAATAATAATAATTAATAATAATAAAGTATTATATAGAAATAATAACACGAATAATAATAGGTTCAATTTCCGTGAAAATTTCACCATAAGGGTATTTTGGGTCGAAAAGACCAAATATGATATCGATTTCACTGCCCCATGTTTCCATGGTAACCATTTTAGGTGTTGAAAATTTCAGTTTTTCTAATATCCCATGAAAAGTAACTTTGATTGATATGAAATTTATCTAGTGGGAAAGTTCGGGTCAGAGAACACAAATGCCAGACTTATTTTAATGTTTCGAGTTGCCATAGTAACTATTTTGGGATTGAAAATGTTACTTTTTCCCTAATTCCTATTAAAGAACTATTAATTGATGTAAAAAATTGATAATAAGGGGTTTTCTGGTTAGCACACCAGAAAAATCACACTTATTTTAATGTGAGATGTTTCCATGGCAACCATTCAGGAGTAACAACACCTTTTTTTCAGAAGTCCCACAGCTTCAATGAATTGTTTTTTAGATTTCTATATAGTACTTATAGCCCCTAAACTTGTAATAATAATAATAATAATAATAATAATAATATAATAATAGGCCTAAGGAGAAGAAGAAGAAGAAGACGAAGAAGAAGAAGAAGATCGTCTTACCCCTACTTCCTGAACTGCAATGACCGAGCAAATTTTATCCTCTGAGCGTCCCCTTACTTGAACTGAATTAACGCCATTAGGAAATCTAAAATAGTAATACTGTAGAAATAAAAATAAATCAATGTTGGGGAAAAGCAGGTATTTCCAACTTATTATATGCTAATGGATTTTAAGAAATCCTAGACTTATTTTACGTCAAAGGGGTTTCCGTAGCTTCGCAGCAATTACCTCAGAAAAAAATTACTTTTAAAAACTTGCTGTCTTTTCATGCTACTCGACAAACTGATTTCTAGCATCCACTAATAACCAATATTATCACATATGCTACGCCTGTATTGCCATTTTTCTATTGTTCAGACGGTACTGATATGAACCCATACTTTAACTAGTGAAAATACGAATTATATTTTCACTGTAACCGAACAACTTACAGCGACGAGTACGCGTGGCCTTGCATGACCTTCGTTGGTATATGTACATAAAACAGCTGAGCGAATAACACAAACGACAATCCGAAACGTCATTATGATTATGGCCAAAATTATGTTGTTTGAAGTCAGTTCATGGATATTGCACTTAGGCAAAAGTACAGCTGTACCAAAATCATACAAACGTATTGAAAATTTGTATCATTTGCCGACACCTGTCATCGTTCACGGCCGGTCCCGTGGCGGTGCAGTGTTTTCATGTCAGTCTACGCTGCTGAAGATTACATGTCAGATATCGGTTTACAGTGCATCATGACAGAACCGCTTTACGACAAGTTTCCTGTTGATGAGCTTAAGTATCTGGGCGGTGAATTACAACGTTTACAGCCGTAAATGGACCATAAAAATCCAACCGCACTGAAAATACTCGCGACAGACGAGGTTTAAGAGCCACATAATATTTCCGATTTCTACCTGACAGTGAGATTCACAGGTCATGATCGTGTGGCACCGGTGTGGTGCGGGTTTCAGATACAATGTACCATCTAGGGAAAGTCAAACTTCCGTTTAGGTTGTTAAAGGAAGTTTAGTTCTATTTACAGTATTTAGGCAAGCCATGAACGAAAATATACGAGCACACAACGTAAATACCTTTGAAATGTTTTATACAGCAACAAAATCACGGACGAGTTATAACACCACAGCTTACAGTGTACTCACTTCATGTTTTGTCTAATCCGCTTACTAAGATGGTAAATTCGGCATCTTCGACTTCTGGGGACATGTATAATTCTCCGAGATAAAGTGACTGATGCGGGCATTGTTATCCACTGTGCATTCATAGATGTCGCAGAGCTATGACTCTCAGCTGTTCATACTCGATCGAGTTTGAAATCGAACGCTGGCGTGGCGCGAGTATTTTAACCCGACTTTGGCGGTCTCATAACTTTCACGCTGGGATGAGATTGCGTGTCAAAACACGAAAACACACCCATTTTACAAACTCCCGCCTACTTTTCACATCCACCGTCATTTTAAACTAAAAAATAAATGTCGACATCGTAAAATAAATTTTTCGCTTTAAAAGTGCTCCATAAATCCTCCTTTGAAGTGGAATGGCCCAATAGCAGAATAACATCAAGAGGTGATACGGTTGTCATCACTCCTTAGCAACCAACGTTTTATAAGTAAAGCCAGGAGGAAGCAAGGTTGATTTCAGTTGATTTCGTCGTTAATTTCGGAGCGTCTGTAGGAAAACAGTCATAACCAAAGCATGCATGTATGATAAAGGGGTTATTACACGAAGTTAGGGCGATACCACGTCGTTTTCTCGTGAAGTGTCCGCATTTTGTCTCGTTGCTGCGCAACTCGTCAAAATACGGACACATCACTCGAATACGACGCCGTATCGCCAAAACTTCGTGTAATAACCCCTATGTATTCTTACAAGTGGGTTTATCACACGAAATCTTCCCTGACTAGAAAAATACTGCATCTTACCTGAGGCTGGGATGGTGATACCGTCACGGACAGAGGGGACGACATTCTGAAAGTGAGAGGAGAAGTGATACTTTAGTTTCTCGGAAGTGTAAACCTTTCAATCCAACTTGTTTGCCGCAATCAATAAATAGCAGTAATAATTCAATAAAGAAGAGTAAACTCTTCTATAAAACTACTAAAATGGATGATGTTGGCGAACAAGGAGAACAATTACTTTTCTATATTGCTGTTGAGTTTTTATCACATTGGCTCAGGTCACTTTTTGTTGTCATGTCATAAACATGAATATTGTGAAACAAATTCAACTTTATATAGTCATTAAAATATAGGATTGTAATTCGATTAAAGATTACATTTCCACAGCGATATTAGGGTTAAGCGCTGACCATCAACACAATGCGCTAAAGCATTACAATATAAACTATATTACCTTCAAGTTTGTGGGATATATATAATATATATATATATATATATATATAT
>LD344356.1:34188-45395 GCA_001465055.1 Ptychodera flava | reverse complement strand
AGAAGAATGGGAATGTTCAGTCTTCTTCAACTCCTGATGGAAGAGGAAGAGGAAGAAAGAAAAACAGAATGAGACAGATTCATAAACGGGAACATGCTCCACTTAAAATCCAACCATCTACTCAGTGTCACAACATCATCAAGGATGAGAAACAAAGTAAATATTATCTCCCAGATTTGACTGATTCTGCAGTTGAAAATCAAGAACAACTACACAAGTTGGAAGTCTTGCTTGAGAAGAACTCTGACATATTTTCAAAGCACTCACTGGACTATGGACGAACAGTAACAGTTAGACATGAAATACCATTAATTGATAGCCAACCCTTCCGTTTACCTCCACGTCGGATTCCTCCTGCTCAGTACCAAGAGGTTAAGAAACACATTGAAGATATGGCAGCCGCTGATGTTATTAGACCGAGCAAAAGTCCATATGCAAGCCCCATTGTTGTCGTTAAGAAAAGAGATGGTACTCCTAGAATATGTATAGACTATAGACAATTGAATCTGTGTTCTATCCGTGATGCTTACCCTCTACCCCGCATTGATGATGCTCTAGAATCATTGGGAGGTGCCATGTATTTCTCAACATTGGATCTCACTGCTGGCTATTGGCAAGTAGAAGTTGAGGAGCGAGATAAACCCAAGACAGCATTCACCATGCCTTTTGGATTGTACGAGGCAAACAGAATGCCATTTGGTCTACAAAACGCCCCGGCTACATTCCAGAGATAAATGATGTCATGCCTTGGTGATCAGCATTTCTCCACTGTATTGATATATTTGGATGACATCATAATCTTTTCAAGGACTTTCGATGAGCATCTTGATAGAATGCAGCTAGTGTTTGATCGACTTCGTGGCATGGTCTAAAGTTAAAGCCACAGAAATGCCATCTTCTGAAGAAGGAAGTACATTACCTCGGCCATGTGGTGTCTGCAGATGGTATCAGTACGGATCCTGAAAAGACAAGAGCGGTGAAGGATTGGCCTCGACTAAGTAACAGGAAAGATCTGCTTAAGTACCTTGGATTTACAGGACACTATAGAAGATTTATTGAAAGTTACAGTAAGATTGCTGCACCATTGTTTAAACTCACCTCTGGAGATCCTAGTAGACGTCGGAAAGGAAATTGTCTAAAGAAAGATGTGCCACCGTTTATCTGGAGTGAAGCATGTGAGGACGCATTCCAGTGCTTGAAGCAGAAACTCCTTTCAGCACCCATCCTTGGCTATCCAGATTTTACCAAACCATTCACATTGCAGACTGACACATCGTCTCAGGGATTGGGAGCGGTTTTGGTTCAACAACAAGATGGAAGAGATAGAGTCATCGCTTATTGTAGTCGTGGCTTACGACCACCAGAAACCAGATATCCAGCACACAAATTGGAATTTCTGTGTTTAAAGTGGGCTGTAACAGACAAACTGAGAGATTATCTGTATGGAAATCAGTTCACAGTGCTTACAGACAATAACCCTCTGGTATATGTGATGTCGTCTGCCAAGTTAGAAGTCGCTTGTCAACGCTGGGTTTCACAGCTTGCTATGTTTGATTTTGACATTAAATATCGACCAGGCAGATGCATTGTCAAGGATACCTAAACAAGATGTTGCTCAAACTCTGAAGGCAGTATGTAATGTGTCGCAGTGCTCAGATGAAGCAAATCCCATGTCAGAGAATGAAGATGGTACAAAAACTGTTCCTTCATATTCAGACACTCTGCCAGGTATGACATTAGAGGATTTGAGATTTTGTCAACAGCAGGATTCTTCAATATTTGAGGTTATCCAAGCCAGACGTTCGTCTAGGAAACCAGGAAGACGGCAAATGAAAGATTTGAGTGCAGAAACTAGGTTGTTAGTACATCAGTGGGAAAAGTTGGTTACTCGAGATGGTGTTCTTTATAGGAAGATTCATCCACCTAAGGGAACTGAAACATTTCAGCTCGTTTTGCCACTCAAATATAGACAAGATGTCTTCCAGAAACTTCATTGTGAAATGGGTCATTTGGGATTCGATAAAACATTGGATCTCATACGTTCACGTTTTTATTGGCCAAAGATGTACATGCAAGTGAAATCTTGGTGTGACCGGTGTGAAAGATGTTGTCTCAGAAAAGCTGATGTCAAGACCGTGCGAGCACCCTTAGTTAGTGTCACTACATCGGAGCCATTGGAACTAGTGTGCATAGACTTTTTGACCTTGGAACCTTCAAAAGGAGGTGTTGAAAACGTGCTAGTTGTTACTGATCATTTTTCGAGATATGCCCAGGCTTATCCTACATTAAAACAGAAAGTGACAACAGTTGCAAAAGTTCTGTGGAAAAACTTCATGTGTCAGTATGGTTTTCCTCTCAGATTGCATTCAGACCAAGGAAGGAATTTTGAAAGTGCTCTCATAAAGGAACTCTGTCAGATTACTAATACGATCAAGTCCCACACTATACCATACCACCCTGAAGGCAATGGATTATCTGAAAGGTTCAACCACATATTACTCAATATGCTAGGAACATTGGATCCATCGCAGAAACGTGATTGGAAAGAGCATCTGGAAGCTTTAACTCACGCATATAACTGTACGCGTCACGAATCTACAGGCTTTGCACCTTTTTATTTGATGTTCACAAGAAATCCTCGTCTTCCAGTCGATGTCATCTTTAATATATCATCTGAGACAAAGGACCACTTGGATTACAGTGAATATACCCAAGCTCTTCGTGAAAGGTTACAGACTGCATATCGAGAAGCTTGTGACCAGGCAAATAAATCAAGATCGAAACAGAAAGACCAGTATGATAAGAAAGCAAAGGCGGACATTCTTTCAGTTGGTGATCGTGTATTGGTGAAACTAAAAGAAGTTGGTAAACACAAGATTGGAGACCGCTGGGAAAAGACCCATTATCTTGTTGTAGAGAAGAGGCCAGATCTTCCTGTTTACGTGGTTAAGAGTGAGTCAGGACGTACAGAACGTGTTTTACACCGGAACATGTTGAAGCAGTGTTCATTCCTTCCTGTTGAAAGTGAGGAGACTACAGAAACAAGAGACTTTAAGAGTGATCCTGTTATGAAGCCTGTTGAGAGAGATGAAACTGAAATCATGGACTGTAAAGAAGGTGATGCCCTAGAGTTCATTGTTTCTACAAATGATATTCCCAAAGTGCTGCATCCAGTTGTAGTCCAGCAGGAGGATGGTGCTGTTTCCAGAATGCCGGTAGTTCAGTTACCACCTGTACAACATCAGAAACCAGTGTCAACTAATATCTCAGAAAACGATACAGCATTGCCTCAGCAAATTACACAAGCTTCTAGTTCATCGACACAGTCTAGTTATGGTGTTTCTGTAGATGGTACTGTTTCCACACACATTCCCAGAACACACATAACACATGATCACATAATGCCAACACATCCCTCAGAAATTTCATCATTAGATTCCAGTGGGTTCACCCATCCTATTTCCATCACTTCTGATAATTTGCAAAGTGAGTATGATGTAACTGATAAATCTATTGAAATACCAACTCGTAGATACCCATTGAGAAAACGTAAACCTCCAGAGAGATATGGATTTCTTATGTCTTTAATGAGAGGTAGCAACAGCAGTGTGGTGTTTTCGTAAACCTTTGTATTGGTTTGAAAATTGCTGAAAATGACGGGCCGTCATTTTTCAAACCGGGGGAGTATGTGACCAAGATTTTTGATAAAATGTAAAGTATAGTTTCTTTTGCATTGTAGTTATCAGCAACACGCATTCTCTTTGTGATGCATATCAAAAACTGTTACGTCATTGTAAGGCGCCCTCGCAAGGCAGAGAGGTGACATCGGTCATTTTGCTAACATGGCTGCCTTGAGTAGGTTGGTAACTTTCTGTCACTGTTTACAATCGCTCATAAAAATGTGTAATCTTTGACATCCGAGTCTATTACTGAGATGGAATTGATATTTAGTGTCTAGAGAACTCTCAACTGCAATATTTATGAAGGATGTTTAGGATTTCGTGAATTTTGAGCATTTCTTTTGAGTGGATGGATTTGTTATTGATAGTCACATGTTGCATTGTAGTGCTATGGCCGAGCTATTGTTTGTCATATTTGTCATTGCTGCCGTCAGCTATTTGAACTTTCTCAGCTTTAAGCCTTGAACACATTGATGCTCACTAACCCAAGTAATATCCTCTGCTTTCCCAGAATTTCTGTAAACAGTTTTGACGAGTTTGGAAACAGTTCATTTTGTTAGCGTCAGTACAGTTACTGTGAAACATGCCGCAATATGATTCTGTTTGCCGTGATATGCGTTTTTGAACAGAGACTGTAAGTTTTGCTTGAAGTTAGAATGATATTTTTGATACATATTTTGTCGACTTGTGTAAATAAGTATAGTAATTCTCTCTTTGCTAACATGGCTGCCTTGAGTAGGTACTGCCATGGACAGATGGAGCCGCTGACTGAATAGCAATAAAGGCATTAAAGTTGCAGTGTTTAACCATGTCTGCGAGTAAGTCAATGTATGAAAGTGACACCCTAGAGGGTTTGGATTAAAACTACACAACGCAATGCTAGACAACATCGACGAACACAACCGAACCGACGGAAGGGGTCACACATACATACATACATACATACATACATACATACATACATACATACATACATACATACATACATACATACATACATACATACATATATACATACATTAGATAGATAGATAGATAGATAGATAGATAGATAGATAGATAGATAGATAGATAGATAGATAGATAGATAGATTGATTGATTGATTGATTGATTGATTGATTGATTGATTGATTGAATGATTGAATGATTGATAGATAGATAGATTGATTGATAAATAGATACTTCTGGAAGAAGGAGCTTAGGGGATACGTAAGTGCTTGCAGCCTTTTATACTTTTTATAATGGGGTATCCAATTTTTGTTGACCCGGGGTGAGGACTCTGAAAATGTTTGCTTACATTTGTTTGGAGGGTGAGGCTGCGAAAAATTGCTGACCCAATTCTTTTTAAACAACCCTTGCCATTAATTGTACTCTTTACCTTAGCCTACACTGATTGTAGTAATCACAATTGACAAGCAGACAAAACAATATATGGAACAAAAAGGCTCCTACCATGTTCATTCCATCTTCTATGAGAAAGACGAACCTCTCCGGTTTGGCTTTACTGACATTACCATGATATAACGTGTCCAGGTCACGATACTCAATGTCATTGGCGACGTCATATACCAGATCCTCGGCTTCCTCATCAAAAGACGCGAAGCCCCATGACATTTGTACCACGCAAGCCGCTAGGAGAAAGGACGTGTAAAGTAGCCGTATAGTTTGAGGTCTGTCTCTTGCATAAAAGGTCATCTGTGAGAAGTAAATGTACACTGCAGATTATATACCTTGTTACTGAATGACTATTTCACTCTAGAAACAAAAAATAAACTAAAAACTAATGCAGGAGTTGAGGCATGGTATATTTGTTGAATAGATTGGCTACAGCAATACTTTAAACAGGTGGTGTAAACGTTTCCAGCCAAATTCATAATTGGTGAGAGACGACACAATTTTCTTGGAGAAAACAAAAGTGATTGAACACGTATTATTTCTTTGATAAGTATAAACCCGAACTGTGCCCACTAAAGATGGAAATGCTATACCTTAAACGTTAACCCAGTGTGCCTACTTAAATGAAGTAACTGAGAAATACCATGCAGCCTGTGAACTGAATCAGCCTGCAATTGCAGTAAGTATGAAATTACGTTCCTTGTATGATGATATGGCTCTGTGTATTGTGAGCACGAAAGTATGTATAGGAAACATTCCATCGCATAGTAAGTTGGTTAGTCATACAATGACTAGATACAATTTACATCTTCTCTGACTGGAGTATTGGATTGTGAAGTTTGCAAGTACAGACGAACTTTCTTTTATCCATTTGATTTTATAGTTTTCCTTCATTTTGAAATTAATAATGACAGTACCAGCATGTCCTCAATCGGAGGTCGGCTTTTGCTTTAAACATATATCAATTATTGTGTACCTACGTCTGTCATACTTCACGTTCTCCTCAAACATCTATCACGAAACCTAACATCAGTGCATTCTGATTATTTCAGCTATGACTTCCATCGGAGGCGAGTATATACGAAATGTGGGTGCAAAATGGGACATAAGGTGAGTGACATGGAGTGACTTGCGCCAAAATTTAGTGTATATCCGCCTGAGAGGGCGTTATCATATCAACATGTGTGTTTCCGGCGTAGTAAAGCGATTGCTTCCCTACTCCGAGCGCCCGAAAATTGAAAAAGCTTCACCTAGCCTAGCGACGACATCACAGTCAGAACCGCTCGGCCAAATCCCCGGCCTTACAAAGAGAGATTCAATAACCGAGCTATATTACTAGTGAGACTAGTGTTACAGTCATCGTGTATTTTCCAAAATAAAACCAGCGATATCTGTTCATCTATTGACGTTTGATAACTGATGTAGATGTATTTGATTAGCGTGGCGTGTTTACAAGTGCATATGTGTACAAGAAATTTGATTTTAGAATTTCACTATCAGCAGCTTACTAATGTTAGACGTTTTAGTGCTTCATTTACTTGATATAATGTTACTAACTCCCCCCATCGTTTTTGATAACTCGCCATTTTATCAATCCTGTGGTTTTCTTTACAATGCAGGATATGATACTTTCATTGGGTGTCGATGTTTTTACCCCTACACGACACATTTTTTTTAACGGAAGAGCTATTTTATCTTACATGGATTTACTGTCGTCGGCGAACAGAGAACAAGTCCATATCCTAGAATCATTTCAGGGCTGGGAATTATAAAGGAGCTTGCAGACTCTATCTCCAGCATTACTTATTCTGCGGTATGCTTTTAGTGAACCGCGTGGATTAAAGGGAGTTAATCTCCTGCAATTAGAGTGCACTATTATATCCTTTTTAGCTACTATAGACTATAGTCTATAGAAGCTATTGGGATGGGTATCCGTCCGGCGTCCGTCGTCAGTCTGTATGTATGTATGTATGTATGTATGTATGTATGTATGTATGTATGTATGTATGTCCGTTTGTGAGGCGTCCGTCCACTCAAATATCTTGAGAACCGCAGTACTTACTGATTTGATATTTGTTGTGTAGATAAAAAATATGATTTTGAGAAACTATTTTTTTTTAATTTTTTGATATTGTTGAAAATAGGCAAATTAATGCCAAAAAAGGTGTTTTTGGTAAAAAATCTTCTTCTTCATAACTGCTGGTCAGACAGCTTTGTTATTTGGTATACAGGTCCCTAGGGATAACCCAACTTAGATTTGTTCAAATTATGATGAAATATGCAAATATGTATTTTTAAGGAATTTTTTTGTCATTTTTGGTCAAAATTTGACTTACATTGTATGTAATTCTTGTACTGTATAAACCCTATCAATTCACCCAGAAAAAAATAATTAATATGATTTTAAATAATTGAATTAATTAGGAAATCATCAAAATCAAAATAGTTTTAGTGTGGAATTATCAGAACGTTCAACTTTTTTTGACAGTTCATAGTGAAATGCTTACCATCTTGGAGGATTAAAACATGTAAAGGCAACTTTCCTGAATCCCAACTTTGATATATTCTGAACCACCATTTATGTTATCTAAAAGAAATTGCTCATAATAGTTTGTCATGATAGGGTGGTCAAATAAAAAGAGATAGAGAAAGTTCTAATTTCCATTTATGGTTGACTTGGTAAGGATAAAATAAGATTACTTTTTGAGGAAAAAAATAGAGTGGTCAATTAAAAGAGTGGTCAAAGTAATAGGGTTTTTATGGTAAAGCTTGGCTGTAAGATTCCTCATGTGCTATTTATAGCAATTATGCAATCTGTGTAAACAGTGCAATGAAAGTGTAACATGATTCCTTATAATGCTTTTGATGACCTTGAACTTCTTAAGTTACAAACATTTATCTCTTCAGTGTGCTTTCTCCGAGTACGTACAGTCTCAACTTATTCAACAGAACTTACTTACAATGTTAATTTGAAAGTTAAAATGTGCTCGGTTAATAGGATGAAAATACAGATATAGATAACCAGCTGAAGATTCTTTATAACCTGACAGATATGCTGTTTTATTATGACGTAAATCTTGATTTAAGCAAGTCTTGTTTACTTCAATTACATTGTAATTAACTCTCGTTTATTTGCTATTATAGACTAATATAGTCTGATGAAATATGCAAATCTGTATTTTTACGGAATTTTTTTCAATTTTTGGTCAGGCCATCCTCAAATGAGCTATCAAAGATTTCCACCTTCTTCATCAATACATGTGTCACAAAAGGTTATTCTCTACATAACACAGCAGAGCTCTGTCAACTGTTGAGTCGCTTGTTTTTTCAAAACCGCTGGTCAGACAGCTTTAATATTTGGTTTACATGTCCCTAGGATGACCTTAGTGAGATAATTTTATACAGTCAGGAAATACTTAATTTTGTATCTATGTCTATAGTAGCTTCAGGGACTTTGGCCCTATGTTTTACTCATAGTATTATCTCTTTGATGTCCAAAGGATTGGAAGGGGGATGACCTTAAACGGTGGAGGCGACAAGAGCAGATAATAAGGTGGAAGACTTGTATTACTTTAGCATCAGCATTGCACTTGTTCTTACATGGCTACGGTAACTAGGGGCAGGCGACCTCTGTGCCATCCTTACTTGCCACGTACATTGTCCTGTTGTCACGTTGTGTAATCTTCTCATTGTACATAAATCTCGTCAGAATATGCCATTACTGGGCAAGGTGTCACCTTTATTGTACAGTGGAATAGAGTTTCTTTACCTACACCTATAATCATATCCGAATGCCCCCTATTAAACTTGTCAAAATAACTCGTATGTGTGCTATGTCTGATGCCTTTGTTGGCGGCTTGAGTTTTTAGTCTGAATTATATGGGATTAATTATTTTACCTATCACATTGCATATTGTACACAGTGCATTGTATTTGCAAGGTACCATGCACAAGCAAAGAATTCGTTATTTTTTGCAAGTACAAGAACTTTTCAACAACAATTCCGCGTTTAAACTTGTGAAATACTTTAGGAATAATATCAATACTCCGTGGTCAAGTTGTCAATCATTTCCAGTCGTCCGTCGCGTGAGTGAGGAACACGGCGTTCACGTTCATGTACGGAGCAAATGCAAGACAACCTGTCGGTCAACACGCACCTTCCGCAAAGTTATACACTATTTCAAAGATAGCATGCATAGGCCTAGAAATTTACTTCAGACAAAGTTAGGCCATTTCTCGAGAATAACAATCGTCTGAATTTCAACGGCGCGATCTGTGTAACGTGTCGCCCGACGCTGGTTACAATGACCAGTAGTCCTACAGCTTTGAGTTCGTTGTTTGCGCAAATTATTCATGTAATTCCTTCGGAATATACAGGCGGTACACTCTTGTGTTTACATTGTTCGGATTATTATTGTTGTAATCTGTGAAAATATCGATTTCTTTACATGACTTTTAGTGGCCTGGACACCGCACTTAACCGCCTTGTTGCAGTGGAAACTGTATGGGTACCGCATGAAAGTACACTGTGCGTCGAAAGTTCAGGCGGCGGGGTCTATACGAATACAAACTCAATATTGGCGACAAAACTAAAACACAATGACTCAAATTTGCCAAGTGGATACATTTTGTCAGACTCTCATAATCTTGATTAATTTTTACGATATTTTCACGTCACACATATTTTGATCGTAGCGAACAATACGGGCTGCCAAGTTGTTTGTTTACATTGACAAGCAAATCGAAGATCTACGCAAAAAAATTCAAGCGCACAAAAATTGATGACACAGACGCCGGTTGTCGTGACGTAGAAATCCCGTATTTTTGTTCAGAGACGACAAACTTAGCCTATGCATGTGGTAATAAATATTGCATATACTTGCTCGTATTTTCTAGAGTAGATGGTACAAAAACATCACAATTGGAAACTTATAGCTACAACTCTAGTCTCTTTAAGGTACTACGCGCCTCAAAGTGAAAGACCCCCACTTTTTCCCGCACGCTCCTCGACGAAAATTTCAGCCATCCCTAAAATCAAGAAAGAAAACCAGGTGTCATCGTGCTAAGTTTAAGGTGGGAGGCATGTTGCCAACACATTTTTTTTCAAAGCAATATTTCTCATCAAAGATGACAAGGAAACCCCCTCATATTATATATTTTCAAATAGCAGAGACTCTAAAGTTTAGTATGGTAGCAGTAGTTTACTCAAAGAATGAATTTGGTGTATATTTGGGATAAAAAAACTCATTTTGGTATTATTGATGAGAATTAATTGAGAAGTAAAAAACTTTATGCCATATTCTGAAATGTAATATTTCACTTGAAAGAAGAGTATATGTAGAACGACTATTTTATTTTGCATTATCTATCCTCATTCTTAAATGGCATGGGTTGAAAAACTGACACTCAAAAAAGTGATTAAAAACATGATTAGCAAAATAAAATGCCTCTTTCCAAATCAAAATCTAGGAACTTTATTGCCATCAAAATAGTCATTTTGTTATATAGCAGTTAGAGAACAAAATGTGAAAATTTAAGAAATTTAGACACAGCCAGAGTGGAGTTAAATTCTTTAGAAATCTTGAAATTGGGAGGAAAACGAAGCAAGGAACTCGTGTTATTTACATACATTTGCATAAATTAACACTTCTTTATCACGCAACTTACGACTGCTTGACAAGCTAGAAGTTTAACCCAACCAATATTTTAATCTGAGGTTGACAAATTAATTAAAATTGAATGAATATTTGCAAAAAAGTGATTTTGAGCAACACACACTGTGTTAGGTGTGCAGCGCCCCCTTAATGCAAGAAAAAGCAATTACCTAACGTTTACCGATATCGTCAATTCAAAATGGCGCCATCGCCGAGTTAACTATATAGGGAAAACACAATTTTTTGAAACTGATATGTTGAAATTATTCTTATTCAAATGGCTTCAAAGGCAGCCCCTAAAAGCAGTTTGAGTAGACTAGAAAAATTTATGACAACTTGACATTACGAATATCGTTCACGGAGGCCCTTATAAGGAAAGATATAAGGGAGCATTCGTTATTTACGGGGAGAGGGGGATTTGGTGGAAATCAGGGGGGGATGACTTTTACAAAACCGCATTTTAGGGGGGGGGTCAAA
>LD344356.1:5554-29895 GCA_001465055.1 Ptychodera flava | reverse complement strand
CATCATCCTTGTGAAATTAAGGAACCGCCATTATGTTCATGGCAGCAGGCACGCAGTTACAGATCCGAAGGCATCGGTCTTGCATACGACTGGGTTCTCCGCAGTTGACAAAATACATTGAAACATCGGGGAAAAAAGCGCCGAAACGTTTAGTACTAAAACGACCGGTTACGAACCAAAAGTGCTGAACGGTTGGAATTAATTTGTGTAGACAGTGATAAAGCAAAAGTTACACGAAAACCATGATGGTCGCAGGCTCTCCCCACTGCCTCCATGCTGAAACTGGCCCTTGTTTGATTAGGTCACAGTCCCTCCACTGGAGGGACTGTGATTAGGCGGAGTAGACACTCCATTGAACCATGCAATCGATTATCTGCATATCTCGACTACGTAGAATTATTGATTAACTGTGTGATGTCTCTGTAAACATGCCTGGTACTTCACAATTTTAATCTCCATGGATACGGTCTGCGCGTTGATATACACAATTCAAAGTTTGTCTAAAACTTTACCGTTGTGGACTATGAACTTTGATTGAAATCACGGCATTGGTGTTCCGCCTTTGCAATGGGAATGTTGAGATAAGTAGTCAGATGCGTGTAAATTAAATCCCGTGTTAATCTAAAAATCTAAAAACATGACGGTACCGAATAGTTGTTTTGGATATATATGCTGGCCCTGAAAACGGCTGCACGGTTTGTGTACATGTACACGTGTTTTTACACATGGAAATGACAATCGTGGAATATTAATATCATTACACAAACAAACTAAAAACGCGGCATGCCGTATGATCTCATGGTCGTCTCGATCACCGTCCATCCGTGGTTGGAGGGACGGTGTCACGATAAACTATGGCCTTTTCATGATAAAATGAGTTTCACAGAGGTCAGACTTTTAGTAGACTTCATGCGTGTTGATAATTGCACGAGATAATGTGAAAAGTAGGACAGGATTTCCCAGAGTCATGTGTATCGTTCTGCCTGTCGCGTAGCAACCATGTTTACTTTGTGTGCTCTCAGGGCAGAAACACTGCTTCACGTCACTCAAATTATAACACGCCAGCAGTTTCATAAACTCTTCCCCAATGGCGAACTTGTAGAAGACTGATCGTAAACCATTGAGTGAAATCTGACAGTATGGATAAAAGACTTTCAAATTTGGTTCACACACACTTATTGGCGAACTTGTAGAAGACGATGTGACTAAATCTGACAGTATGGATAAAAGACTTTCAAATTTGGTTCACACACACTTATTATATATATTCAAAAAATGTGAGAGGAATTTAAAAAAAATCACCTCCCCGCAGCGCGATTTTTTTTCCGTTTTTGCTTGCATGCCAATTCCGCTCAGCGCTATACGACAAAAATAACACAAACTTGGCTGAACATACTTTCACTTAAAAATTGGCGACAATTAAGAAACTACCGAAGGTTATATGTTCGGCATTCTTCGGAAAGCAAATCAAGAGCTGTCTGAGGCGTATATGGAGGGGATTATGCAACCGCTATAAACTTGAACAATACCCGTCTCTAGTCTGTTTTTTTCTTTGTCTGTGGCAAGATAAGTATACCATGACTGTAGGATTTCCATGGGAATATTTTGCGTGCTTATAGGACAAGCATGACTCATTCGCAAAACCCGTGCTGATATAAGGAAACACGGCATAACTAAATATTGACAAAAGGTATATTTTCACCTGAACAGTGTAGTATATGTTTTCAGTTTCTGATTATTTTTTGTATGCCTCGAATGAGACAAGGACAGTCTGAATTTCTGGTACAGAAACTTTAACACCTGCACCACCATGGTTTATATGACAGAGGTGGATTCAAATGAAAGACGTGCAGTCCATTGAACCATGCAATCGATTATCTGTATATCTCGACTACGTGCAATTGTTCATTAACTGAATGATATCTCTGTAAAAATGCCTTGGACTTCACAACGTTAATCTCCATCTCCAAGGATACGATCTGGGCGTTGATATAAACAATTCAAAGTTTGCCTTAAACTTTACCATTGTTGATTATGACCTTCGATTGAAATTACGGTACAGGTTTTCCGCCTTTGCAGTAGGAATGTAGAGATAAGCAGTCAGATGCGTGCAAATCAAATCCCGTATTCATCTAAAACTCTGAGGACTGAGGACGCATATTCCACGCACAGTGCGACAGGCTTCTTTCAATTAGGCTGTCCTAGATTACGAGTCAATGAATCATCAGAAAGATATGAGTTCTTGATTCAAGGCTTTAAATGTAACCTGATAAAATGGAGTTGACCAGCAACACGTAAAATGCTGCAAAAACTTTCAACATGCTTGTTGCGAACTTAAAGATGAAAGCGATGCAAAACTTGACAATTTAAAATCGTACATACCGTTATGGTAATGGCTTGCAAGTGTCACTCTACGAACAAGAAAACGATAAATTTCACGGTCGCAACCAATATGCTGAAGACGAAGGACCAGGCGTCTTTAGGAAAGTAGACACAAATTTGACCTATTTTTTTATTTTCGCTATAGTTTTATATCTCCGCAAGGAAATGTAGGCGTGGCTATGTTCCACCAATCATCTCCGAAAGAGATAACGCACTGAAAAGCGCGTTGTCGTGCCCCAGTTATAGTTGATGACCATATCACAATGCTATGTCCATGCACATGATGTATTCTATTATTGCGCCTGACGCAATCCACGAAACAATGTCGTTAACCTAGATGTACGATATAAGTATCCCATAATTGTAGGCTTTGCATGTGAATATTTTGCATGCCGCTCATTGGCCAGAACGACTCTTTCACAAACCCTGTACTGAATAAGAAATTATGAGGACACATAAAATCATTAAATATTATCAATTTGACCTTAATCGTGTAAAATAGGTTTTCAGTTCGCTGGCTATTCCTTTTATTGTGCCTCGGATGAGACAGTCTCACCTTCTAGCACCAAAAAACTCCAACCCCTTCATACCATGGTTTGTCCCAATTCTTTTGTTTTTCATGACAAAATTGGATTTCGATACAGGAAAATACGATGACAGAGTCAAAATGAAAGCAGTTCACTACAGTGAATCACACAATCTATGTATCTACATACCTCTGCTGTGTACTACTGTTATTTACCACCTACATGATAGTTACGCAGTAAACACGTCTGGTGATTCATAACTATAATCTCCATGGATACGGTCTAGACTTTCATATCGCATTTAAAGGATTGCCTGAAAGTTTACTACTATGGATGATGAACTCTTGGCTGAGGTAACGTTACAGGTTTATGACGCATAATCAGGGCCAAAATTAGCACCTACCATTCAGAGTGAAAAGCAATTCGTTTGGAACCAACCTCAATGCAACTCTCGTGAAATGCATTCGCTTTGAGCCAACCTCAGTGCAACTCTCGCGAACCTCAATGAAACTCTCGTGAAATGCAGTTGCCTTGAGCCGCGCTTACTGCAACTCTCGTGGAGGACATTCGTTTTCAGAATGAAAGGCATTTGCTCACTGGATTCGGTTTGAAGAGCGGTTAATTTGAACTACTCTGCTTTCGTCTTGCTTGAAACTCATTTTTGAATTGAGCGTATTTGAGTTTGGGCAAACCATTTTTGAAATGGATCCACTGCTGCATTTGATTGAAATGAAAGCACTTTTGAGTTGAGATAACACACAAAAGTTACAATACTGTTCAGATTGGAAACAATCTGCGCGCGAACGAACTCGTTTTCCGTTGCCAAGAATATGATTAACACAATTGGATCTAATTTGGGATAATTGGATAGTAAAGTTAGGTCGTTTTCATCTGCAAATGTAAGCTCACCTGCTTTTCTTTTTAAGTTACACACTTGTTTTTATGAGAAATTTGTAATATTGCAACATTAAACTATATAACCTAACACTTTTGAGAAATTTGAAAAATATGTAGATCCAATTATCCCAAATTAGTTCCAATCGTGTTATTATATAAAGCGCGATAACAAGAGCTTTCTTGAAACTCTACAGGCCGAGTTAAGGCCGAGTTACACGAGGTAACTCGCTGAGCAACACGGTAGGCAACGCAGGCAGGCGACGCGACTGGAATAGTTACACGAGGCAACTCGTTCGGCAATTTATCGCGAGTTTCCTTGCAAAAGATTATGATGCGCATGCTTGAAGAGCGGGCCCTGTTTTATGGCAGCAAATTATCAAAGCGTTCTCAAGACCGTAGCATACCGCATTATGACTCGACCACAAACAATATTTATATTTCAAATCGTCGAATTATAAGAAACTCGCACTGAATAATTTTACAGATCGAATAAATAAAAGAAAATTTCTAAAATTCTTAGAAATGTGTTTGTGGTAATCAATAATCAATAGTAAAGAGCTTCCTTCTAAATAATTTTACAGGTCGAATTTATAAAGGACATTTTCAAAAATTCTCATAGAGACATGTTTGTCTTGTCGAAATGGATTCATGGGCATGCTTCCTGGTAACATAGGCACGGAACAGAATTAACTCAGTAACAGGGGCTGGGGTGGTGCGATTTAAAAACTGGGTGCATGGAAAATGGTGACTCTCCCCTAATAACGTAGAGCCTTCTACTAAATTCATGGCCCTCCCCGTCTCGATTTTAATGCCAGTACATACATAAAATTATTATTTTTTCTAACAATTATTAACTATTTAACACCTACGGTATAATGCCCCAAGGACCATGAACACGTAACCTGAAGTGGCTAACATGTGAATGACTTCATACTTTATTAAGGTAAACTTTGGAACTGCACTCCAAATATTGTATATTATTAGCTTATTATGATGAAGGTTAACGTGTACAAAGCATTGTCGTAAAATGGATGTTATGTTCATTATTCAAGCAATTTTGATTATGGTTATAATCGCCGTTGCAAACATACCAGAAAAATTGGAGGGCAATTACTAACTTGCTTTTCTTGCGGCATCTTGTAGTTTCGACTGTTTGTCACAAAGTGGTAGAGAGATGTGACCCTTCAACAAAGTGGGTCACAAGCTAACCTTTCTGGCAAAAATCTTAGTCTGGGATTTCCTTTATATGCCTTTGTTTTTTTGTTATACGCTCTTGAAGGTGTTAGACTAAGGTGCTTTTCAAGGATTTGTAATTGTCACGCCATATAATTTGAATGGAGACGTCGACAAAAAATCGCAGACACGGAATTGAAGGCTTTTCAATGACCAAATTTCAACCGGAAATCTTGCAGCGTGTTTGCTAGACGGAGGTTCAGCAAAACGCTTGTCACGTGACTCTTATGCAAATAATGACTGTGTACTGGGCATGTTCGGATTTATCTTTATCCGGGCTTTCAGAAAATATATACTTCTTTTGGTTTAGGACTTCTTCAAGTGAGAAAAAAATAAAAATCTGAAAGTGTCTAAAAGATATTTCCAGGCGACATCGCCAGACCTCGAGCGACGCGACGATATAATACAAACGAGGCATCGTAGCGGGCAACTCGACTTGCCCACAGACAACGAGTAAAAAAGACTATAAAATCCTAGTTGCGGCGGAGGAAGAATGGCTAAGCTCAGTACAGAAACATAGGGGGATCACTGATCAAACAACACGCACACAGGTACGTAGGTATCTTGGATCAGTAGGGTATTTATTCAAGAACAGACAACTATGAACTATTAAACTCCCGGTCACGAGTTTTACCCTATTGACATGCAAATGAAGCTAAACAATACAGATGAGTATACCGGCCTAGGGGCAAACACTGCTAATCCAACTAAAACTAACAGATAACTAACCTATGGACTAAAGTCTAAAAACTCCCAACATTAATTTTGTAAAGCGGTACAAAGATAAAATAAATTATTATGAATTCTCATTAAGAAGTCACTTTGGCATTGAAATACAGATCGCAAATTGTAAAAACTCATGTGATAATGAGCTGTTCAAAATGAATTACACATTAGAAAAAAACTAAATACATAACAATAAATACAAAATATGGAGTCACTGTCAAAAACGTATGTAAATAAGGGTGGGTAGGAGGGAAAGGCTGGCAGCTGGAAGCAGGACGGCATTGAAAACTGCTGCTAAAACACTGAGACTGAGGAATGGGTCCAGTGATCCGCTTATGAAGACAAAATGTCGCTTATGGAAATATGACCTTCACTATGTAAATGTGACTTGAAAGGCAATAAGTGTGATTATGGAAATATGACCTTCACAATGGAAATATGACATGAAAGTAACATGTTTGCTTATGGAAATCTGACCTTCACAATGTAAATGTGACCTTATACAACATAACATGCCTCCTAGACTTGATTCAAGTCGGTGAATTTCCAAAAGTAAAATCGTCTGTACTAGTTTCTCTTGTGTCTCTCCTATTTCATGCCAACCTATTTGGAATTTGGCAGCCAAGGCCAGGTTTCCATAGCTATTGAACGTGTTACATTTGAGTCTGCGCAGTAGTGAATTAGTTTCTGTCGGATTTCGAGAGCAAATTCTCCTGGACAGCGTTCACCCCACTCATCGCGGTCACCCCAATCACTCGTTTTACATGAAAACAGAACACAAATCGCGTTCAGCCCACTGAAACGTTCACAAATCACAGACTTGAACCAAGTCTACCTGACTCCCTAAAATGTTACAAATGTGCTCTTGTATAAACAATGAATAAACAGAGTGAACCCTCTTGAAGCTCCACAAGGATTTGAAACCAGTTAAAATATCTAATTAAGCCTGAAATCCTAGTTGCGCGGGAGGAAGTATGGCTAAGCCGAGTAAAGCAAAAAAGGGCGAGATCAGTGATCAAACAACACGCACACAGGAACAGGTTGGTATTTTGGATCTGCATGGATAGAGGGAGTACGCGCCTTAGGGAGTCCTGTCATCTGGTTGCAAAATATGTCATGTGGTTGCTGGCTATGACACACCCATATTTGGTTATGTTTCGATGTCAAAGGTCAGAGTTGAAAGCCCAAGCATGGGTAATTCCTTGCATTCCTGATACCTTGTGCAAGCTCTGGTTGTCAAAGCACGTTTTCATTTGTGCCATTTCGAAGCAAGTGAGTACAAGTATAGTAGTCTGTTCGATTCTCGATCGTAGGCTTGTAACACAAGGATACGATTTCTCATATATCTCTGGTGTTAGCATGCAGGCGGTTTTAAAATTCAGAGGTCTTTAAAATTCAGAGGTCAGACGAAACCAGGTCCGCCTCTGACTGCGTCTACATATTACATTAGTCATCATGATCGACCTCGACAGATTCAGCACTTAAGTGTTTGATTGTTATGGTCCAAAGCCGTACAAAGCTACTGTGCTTGCTTTTGTATTCATGGCACTGCTAAATATCAATAGCAAATCTTAGCAACATTTTTCATCCGTATTGAAACCAATGGAGGTTTGACTTTTCATATTTAAAAACAAACCAGTTCGAAGGACCATAGGTAAGACTGATCACTTTAACCTTAGGGGTGTAACACACAGCAGTATACACTCTTCTACAATCGTTAAGAGCAATGATTGTTATCGTACGTGTCTCTTAAATTCTCCCGATGTTTCACAGTTGTGTCAAAAGAGTCAAAGAGATGTCTTGAAACACATCAAAGTCTGCTTATTTACAAACATTAAGGTGGTTGGCCTTGTTTTATATCATCACTTTTTTCTTGATAGGATGCATGCTTCAGTAAACGGTCGAAAATGCTCAAAGCATTATAAACTGTGGGAAAGAAGAGATGTCATGCAAGCTGTGCCCAGTGAGGATGTTTAGTCCCACGATAAGTGGAGACTGAAACGACACATTAAGGCCCACATAAAATCCTCAGTACCTTGTGGACGTAGGCAGCTAAATATGTTTGTCTTTATTGCCAATGTGTTCTGCTGTATAAGCTTTTATAAATTAATTCATATGTTTCCTATATAATTCCTGTGTATCTATTGGTTTTCAACTTTCTATGCTATCACAAACTGATTTGATTTGTCTAATCAAATATTTTTTGCATAATCTGCATTTGGAGCATGCTGAGTCACAATGTGTCACCTGGTTGCACGGAGACTCTGGTGCATCTCTCTTACTGTGCTAAGGCTGTGACTGCTAAGTTTTCTCATTGGTTTTCATCTTTTTATGCTACCAGTAATTGATTTAAGTTGTCTAATCTAATTTTTTGCAGGAACTGCATTTTTAGTATGCTGAGTCACAATAAGTCACCTGGTTGCACGGACACTCTGGTGCATCTCTCTTACTGTGCTAAGGCTGTGACTGCTAAGTTTTCCCAGTGGTTTTCATCTTTCTATGCTATCGCCAACTGATTTAAGTTGTCTAATCAAATATTTTTGCAGAATCTGCATTTGGAGTATGCTGAGTCACAATGTGTCACCTGGTTGCACGGAGACTCCGGTGCATCTCTCTTACACTGACAAGGCTGTGACTGCTAAGTTTTCTCATTGGTTTTCATCTTTTTATGCTATCACTAAATGATATAAGTTGTCTAATCTAAATTTTTTGCAGGAACTGCATTTTTAGTATGCTGAGTCACAATGTGTCACCTGGTTGCATGGACACTCCGGCGCATCTCTCTTGGTGTGCTATGGCTGTGACTTCTAAGTTTTCTCATTTTTTTTGCTCTTTTTATACTATTACAAAGTGATTCAAAATCAAAATTTTATGCAATCGTCTGCTTTAGGAGTATGCTGAGTCAGAATGTGTCACCTGGTTGCACAGAGACTTTGCAGTGGTATAAAACTTGCTAATTAAGGGGCGCTGCACCCAACACAGGGTATTTTGCACCAAAATCACTTTTTTTGTAGAAATTCATGTAATTTAATGAAATTGTTAACCCAAGATTAAAATATTATTATTTGGGTTCATCTTCAAGGTTGTCAAGCAGTTGTAGGTTGCTTGACATGTTAATTTTTGCAAATGTTTGCAAATCACCCAATTTACTGGCTTCACTATTCTTCCAATTTCAAGATTTCCAAACAATTGAACTCCTTACTGACTTGGTCAATTTTTCTTAAATTTCACATTATTTTTTTTTAAATGTTGTTAAACAAAACCTTTTTTGATTGGCAATAAAGTTCTTACATTTTGAATAAGATGCATTTAAATTTGTATGAGGACCCCCCTGTAAAATATGTTCAGATGTAACCTGCCAAACGAAGGAAATGACGACCATGTTAAAAGTGATATTTTATTCAAATCATATGTGTCACTGCCCATTTAGGGCAACTGTTGTCAGCTCCACTTATATATAACCATTGCAAGACTGATATCATTTTTTATATGCAAAGTAAAACATAAACTGTGTCTTTTGAAGGTTTATGGCATGTCTATTGAAAACAGAGAGTATTAAAAAAAGACTAATTTTTAATATGAAACGTCTGTGAACAGTGTCTATTCATTCTGATGTAATAATGATTTTTGTTTGTTTTGACAGTATCTTTGAATGCTATGACACTGCTGGTAAGAAGTTTGTCTTGAAAGAGGAATGTGAAAGAAACGTCAATGTAAGTAGGGTATTATGTTCATATGTTGCTTCTCACATTGGTGTACCATTTTGTAGTTACAACTTGAGCTGTGTCCTGTGAATGGTTTTGGGATAATTGTGTAAGTTATTATATTACAACTCTCAAAAATTTAGAGAGCCTGTAATGCTTACTTTTAATATTTTTTCATTATTTATATTTGTCCACTGTAAGTTGTTATTTTACTACAAAAAGATTGCTAAAAAATCAATATTTAGCTTGTCAGCATAGCACTTGTATGTGTGATTGCACTGGTATTGGAAAGCAGCCGTAAGGACTTGTTTTAAACATCAGCATCCTGGTGCACAGTATACTGGGTAATCAGACTCAACAAGGAGCTACATGCATAAGCATTGGAGGTCATCAACACCAGTGCTAAATACGAGTATTTTAACAAATATTTTTTATTGCACACAGAACTCATATAATTATTGAACTATTACATTCTATTGAATTACATTTCCAATGTTACTGTGCACAAGTTTATGGGCTTGCCCTATCATGATATCATACATTTTATGACATTATCTACCACAGGTTTTCATGGGTGAAAGAAATATACAAAAATGTATTAATAGTATATCTATATTTCTATTTTTCTCACTCAGGTTTGTTGTAGATTACACCACAATTGTGTTGTTGGAGGAGGCTGAAGTTTACCTTATGTCAAGGAAAAGAATGGTTATGCTTGAAGAAGCAAATAAACTCTAGTATTGCCACAGAAATCTAAATATACTGTTCTGCAGTGATAACCTTATTGACATTTGTCCATATTGTTTTGAAATATTTTAAAACGTAAATTTTAAGGCAATTATTGTCATATTTAACCAAAAATATCATTCAAAAGTTCTGGTCAGACACATTAATATTGATTATACATGTCCCTCAGGATGACAGCAATAAGATTTTGTAAAATAGTGCCAGGATATGCAACTTTGTATTTTTGAGATTATTTTTGTCATTGTAGATCTATTTTTTATTCAAAACTCCTTGTCAGACTTTTTGATATTCAATATACAGGTCCTAAGGATGACTTAAGTCAGATATTTTTATACAGTGAGAAAATGCAAAATTTTGTATTTTTGGAGCAATTTTGGTCAAAAAGTACTTTTGTCTAATTGGTGTTTATCTGATAGCTTTGTATTTTCTTATAAAAATCCTTGGAGACTACCTAAGCCAAATCATTTTTCAAACTGAGGGAACCCATGATTTTTTTATTTTTGGAGCCAATATATTAGTCTGCAAGCTTGAATGACCTATTCCAACCCTGAATACCTTGTAAATCAATTTTGAAGACACTGAAAATAATGTAGTTTTATTTGGTGCCAATTTGTAGTGAGATATGATCTAGAAAAAAGTTGTGAGGCTATGTTTATGTAGTGGATCAACTTTAGCAAATATTTCATGGAGGAAACCCCATACACTGATGAGGGATTTCAATCCACAAGAAGGCATATGGCAAGATGCACCATACCATTAAAACAGACTCCAGTTTATTTGTATAAGTTACAATTATTTTGTCACATAAACAAAAAAACCTATCATGGTATCACTTAATTAAGATTAATTAAGTAAATCTTCACAAAGATGAAGGCAGCCGAGTGAAATCATGTGTAGATTGAATAAGATGAGTGATGAATGATACATCAGGTCACTTCACCACACAAACAGAATAAACAACGATATTAATGTTGACGACCTATCCCTCTGACACCATATTGTTTTTTGATCAGTACACTGCATATATTTACTCCTTCCAAGGTTCAAATTTATCAGTTATCATCGACCAATTACCAGTGGTTGCCTGCTTTTGATTACAACTTTGAACTTGCAGTAGACAATGTTGACTTACAATATATCTTGCTTGCAGTAATTGTCAAAATATAATTGCACATTTTTATCTGAAACCAAGAAGTTTTCACATTTAATGTTACACATACTACTCATACAACTAGGAAGTTATTGAAATCTTTCAATTTTTCTCTGACGTCCAACATTTGAAAGTTAATTGAGCTGTTGTAAGTTTCCTTCTCACCAGTTTATCACCAGGTTATTTGGTGTGTATATTGCACATTGTATTCTTGGTTCATCAGTGTATAACTTAACTCTGAGTAAATCTTAACATTTCAAGCAAGGACCATCAAATTTTTACTGTTGATCTACAAAATTGAAAAGTGGGTGTTAAAACGGAATTCTGCCTATGAAAATTGAAAGTTCAAACTCTTTGCATACACAATAGCATTTTGAGTGAATAAGTGGAAATAGGAATACCTCATTTTGTTTGTCAGATAGGAGCAATACTGTGCCCTTGGTGGTATATTTTTAAATGACTTGCAGAAATTGATATTTATTATTATTGCTGTTATTGCTAATTGTTGTTTTACCTGATTGAGGCACACATCTAGCTATCCTATGGATTCTCTTGAATATTATCACAGTACAGATACATGAGCCACCAGGCCGCTGCTAGTTGAAATGCCTATTTGTAGGGGTTTTAACTGACTGCTAAGCTAGGCGAATTAGTATTGTAGATATTGTGAGTTCAAGCCCAATAAAAATGCATCAGCAAGACTGCATCAAAGTTGACTACTTTTACTGTACATGTTGTTCACTAATTTAGTTCTAAGGCCATCAAGAATATTTTCATGGGTCTTTTAGAGTAATTTAACATAAGGGCCTGGGGGAGAGGAATGTGAGGGTAGTCACTCAAAAAATTGAAAGCTACAAGGAGGTTGTTCAAAATTGGAGAGAAAGAAGGGGGTTGCTCAATTTTTAGTACAAAATGAATTGAAATACCTCTCAGATTGCACCATTTCATCAATTTCTCAAAATTCTTAATCCGACCCCCTGTCACTTCCTCTCCCCTGGGGTGTTCTAACAGTTTTACTTAGTAAAAACAAATAGAAAACACCTAATATTGCACCAGACTGCATCATTGAACTCATTAATTTCTCAAAATTTCCGACGTGGCAGAGGGGACACGCCTCTCACACTTTTCCCCTGTGGGGTGTTCTAACAGTTTTACACAAATTGATAACATCTCTCATATTGCACCAGACTGCATTATTGTACACATCAATCTCTCAAATTTTCAAGACGAGAGGGTACAACTCCTCTGACACTGCCCCCCACCAGCCTCCTGACTGTTCTCCTGTACTTTCAAATTCTGCCGTGTCAGATATCTTAGTGAAAACCTTGTCATGATACCCATTCAAAGTAAACAATACTATATGGTTGGATAGTGGTTACAGCATGAGCTTTTGTATCTACATTTTATTGTGACTTTGAATTTCCTTTTGCCGGTTTCATCTTTTTCAACTGTCATGAGGTAACCGATGATATTCTAGCAAGATATGAAAGGTCTGTACTATTGCTGTAGTTTTGTAAATGTTACAAATACATGTCTTGGTATTTAACTGGTCTAATTGGGGGGGGGGGGATCAGTCAAAATTTCTGTGTTAGAGACTGGGTTACTCAAATGCATTGGGGTTGGCAGGGGGTTACTCGAAATTTCAGAATACCATGAAATTCCCCAGACTTCCCCACAAGATCGTAAATAATGACGACTCCCTAAGTAAGATTTTTACCACAGGAAAACGTTAATTTTATTCACTCTTCATCCTTTGTTAGCCTTAGAAAGTTTGATTATGTAAAATTGTGTTGTTACTTGTTGTAATCTTGAATTGTTGAAATGAATAAAATCTTGGAAAGTAAAACATGATCCTGGGTCACTGTTGTTCCTGTTTTGTTTCACCATCAGAGAGAAAAAAAAGATTCTAATAAATTCACACCCATTGCTCTACCAAAACAGAAAAATTATTGACATTTTTCAGGCAAAACACGCGACGTCTCACCAGTAATACTTGTGAGTTCAAAGCAACTCTGCATAACATGTTCGGACGAGAGAGGTGACCATAGAGGGCGTACGTCCTACTGGTACTTGTGTAACAGGCTTGCAACCACATGACATACTCCGGGTGCGCGCGTACTGGTGTACAGCTGCATGGGTATTTATTCAAGAACAACAAACTACGAACAAATAAACAACAGGTCACGTGTTTTACCCTAGTTGACATGCAAATGAATCTAAACAATACAGACGAGGTATACTGGCTTAGGGGGCAAACACTGCCACCCCAACTACAACTAACAGATAATTAACCTATATTTACTAAAGTCCCTAAGACCAAAGATATATATCTGTAGTTGGTAGGCTGGATGCTCAAGACTGATAGCTTGAATGTGGAGGGAAAGGAACGGATGTAAATCTTTTCTAAAAGAGTCATTGATGCAGCACCTCTAAACTAGTAGTTCGGGAGAAGTGCCGCACTGAAAGACCCATAATGTTTTGCATTACAAGATAAACCAAGAAAACTACATCAAAGTTCAGACCAAATAACTTGGAGCGAATATTCCAAACCAGCAGGGTTCTAGCTTCTTGACCAGAATATATGTGGATGAAGAGTAAGCGCAACAGAAACTGAAACATGGTTGTGTAAAGTTGAAATGAAATCTGAGAGTAGGGAAGGGAAGGGAATGAAAACGCCAAGCTTGGCCGGCTTGATGTAATTCAGATACTGCATAAGGAATATCATTATCTTTACCTTGGTCGTATATTTTGAAATATTGATATTGTAACGGACTGACAGCCAGAATAAATCCCATCGGGCGGACATAACCTCAGGATTACGTGAAGTACCATGGTTCTTACAGGCCATAGCAACAGTACTATCTGTAGAGATATGGACTGTAGTTGCCCAACGTCTAGCAGCTAAAATAACGGACACAGCTTCCTTATGATTTATGTTCAGAGAGGCAACATTTTGCCATTCACAAGGCCAAAGGGCATACTGCCAGTCCCCTTTGCGGAAAATACCAGAAACCAAATTAGATGTATAGATGCGGACATCTGTATTAAATAGGGCTAGGGTAGATAAATTTCGTAGCACTATTGATCAAGGCAGGCATTATAACCACCATTGAATGCCAAGGTGGAAATCCTTAGATAAGAGCATTTTGTGCGATGAACAGCGTAATTTCCTTAGCTAGGAGAGAATACGCCGGAGGAAAGTTCTACCTCCTTTGACAACTCTACATGCAAATGATAATTTGCCAGCAAGAGTTTCAGGTTGGCGGCGCTAGCCCGGTTTCTAACGGAAAAGGAAAGGAGCAGATTGTAAACTTCTTTAAGCTTTGGCTGCGGCAAGCTTAAAGTGAGCTGTAAATTTTCAATTTCAACGCCAAGGAAAACTAAACGCTGAGTAGGGCCTTCTAACTTCTTCCAGGCAATGCGTAAACCTAGCTTTCTAAGTAGACTGAGGAGGATATTTAGAGCTTCTAAGCAGGATTTGAAGAACAATTATGGAAAAACAATCGTCCAGGCAGACAACCATAGCATCAAAGCCACGCCGTGCCATCATCCGTGCATGTAATGGCTACTTGTAAGTGAGCCTGGCCAGAGTCTGATGTCCAGAATACTTCAAGTTCAAAACAGCATGACCTTTTAAAGAAGGTTGGTAGGATATCTCCTACGTGGGCCAATCAAAAATCACTGCGCAGTATCTAGGGGATAATAATTCCCTGTTTCTGGAATTTCCAACACACATCATGCCAACAGTCTGTTCACAATAGGACATATCAAGTTCCTCATTGTAATCTGAGCACCTGATAGGCTGAATATGCAAGAGGTCAAAGGTCTGTTTGAGAACAATGTAATCTTGTTCAAGTGTACGTATAAAGTATTCTGCCCACTGACACATTGGAAAACCAGTGGGTTTCAATAGGCTTTTACAGGGAGTTTGATCACAGCATAGACCCTCGAGAAAAACGAGGGTCTATGATCACAGTTCTGGTAGTTCGCATAAAACCTGTAGGGGGATATACAAAAATATGAAGGTTTTACGTTCAAATAAACAGATGGGAACAAAGTTCTAAATTTTCAACTGTTCCCCTCTTGCGTCTACCAAGCATTCAGTGAAGTACAAACTGTATAAATCCAGAGCACCAATTAAGTTTATCAGTTTATCGGTATCATGATAAAAATGTGACAACAGACTACCATAAAGTGTAAAGACTATCAATGTAAAAACTAGTAACCCTTTGAGCGCCAAAGTAAATTTTTGTCGCCTTTATAAAATATACTCTAATCATTTTATTTCAGACTTTCGCCAAAATTTTGATAAAAACTGTAGCCCATGAAACGGAATGTTCATTTGATCCAAAATTATCAAATCAATTTTGGAAATAGTAAAAAAACTTGGTAAAATAATGCACTAAAGTTTTGGTGGAAAAAATTACAGCACTCAAAGGGTTATTTATTTCCCTGTTCTGTATTTCATTAAAATTAAAGTCCATATATTACCTATGAAAAAATATTTTTTATTTTTTTTACTATAAACTCTTATTGGAGTCATGTGTCAAATGCTGGTGTCATTTTATTAATTTCTGTTGATAAATAAATGCAATCTTGCTAAAAATTCACGGCTTGAGAAAAAATCTCTGTTTGAACCACGCCCTCATCTGTGACGTCACGTGAGGCCATTGTTGTGCAAATCAGTCTATGCCTCCTGTACATACACAAGCAACATTGGTGTCAAATTTAAACTCGGTGAGCGCGAATGAAGAGATAGTTTTTGGACTCGGAGTGTATGATTCAGATGCTAATGGGGAGTCTTGGGCTCTACGGTACATGACTATTGTTCAGGAAATTCAGAGCCACGGCCGTATAGGTTTTGAGCCAGCGAGGTGCGAGGTATCTCCCAAACCTGCGGATCAATCGGCCAAGCGACGAAATACATTCAGACCCAGGCTCACCCGAGCCTTCACGAGTGGGAAACACAGATTGGTAGTAATACGAATCATTTAGGCCTTCGATTTTATTATAAATATGCCCAAACGAAACATTCTGAAAGCGGCTGTGTGAAACTTGAATTCATAACTGTCTGTCATCAGATGCCGATACGAGTCTGACTAACAAGCCTGGGTAACGAGAAGAGAGCACCCGGTATACGCGCCATTTTGAACTCAGCATCGCACTAAAATGTCTTGTGTATGCCCATCGTTTTAAAAAATCTTAAAAAATCATTTTTGACATTTATGTTATAAACAACGAGATGAAACCACGATTATTTATTTCCCTTGTTGTTGTCCACTGTGTCATGGACGTAAAATAAACCTACACTGCTGTATGCACAGTGCATACACGCTATTTGTGTCGGAAGTTTACCGGTACAATTAGTCATCATCACCTTCCCTGCAGCTGTAGTGGCCCCGGGGCCGTTTTGTCCGTGATGTACCTAAATATAATCATCGTACGTTGCCGGAGTTTTGATCTGCTTCTCCAAAGTTATCAGACGGTACTGGTACAGCAAACGACCTACCCGCGTTCCGGAAATAACTACTGTATTCGCGCTGTGTTAGTTCCTTGAACCTTCCTTGTTGAAAGACAAACAAAACGATCTGTGAAAGTTTTTTCTCTTGACCATATTTGTTCACAGGTCGATTACGCATTATATTTGTAATGATTTTTCATATAATTATCATAAAAAATAGTTATGAATATTAATAAATTATTAATATGAATGTTACAGAATATTAAAACTTTTTTACACACAATGTCGTCTACTTTGTGTAAATGCCGTCTGGAAACTCCATTGTTTTGATAATTATGATTATTAATAAATTATGATTATGATTAATAAAGTCATATTGTACACATTGTAATGTGCTTATGTGAACAACCCTCTGGAAACCCTCATATAGTTGCACAATCTATGCCAAAATATACAAGTGACACCATTGCCCAGGTTCAGTCTACGCGAGAGTTACCATTGCCCAGGTTCAGTCTACGGCGAGAGTTACTACACAGTGTATATAATGAGAAGGTAGCCAGCTCCACTCGACAGTAAACTGACATACCCATGAATTACCTCCGTTTTCTTCACTTCTGCATGTTGATTCTCAAAATTTCTCCCGGTGTTGGCAAGTCCATAAATCAGCCATCAAATCTACCCGGTTTTGACCACTTAGAAGGAACATTTGTGAAGTTTTGGGCTGCGAGAAGGTATATATCGCCAATGAAATGAAGCAGCCTTGGCGGAATCGACAGCATCCGGGATCTTTTAGGGCCGTTTGCGAAATTTGAAAGTAAGGTGGGTTTACACGTGTATTTTTTTAAACCTGAGGGAATCTGATGAGTCGCTCTGTAAATACACTTGCCGATCCCTCGACGTGCTGTCCATCATACGGATGGCATTTTCGTCTCTCCAGATTGACATTAGTAGCCTGATCTCTTCCTGCGGCCAATTGTTGCCGCGATCACGAGAGCTTACTTGAACACCGTCCATTGTGGTAATGACCGCAAGCCCGAAGACAGGATATAGTTCGGCGTTTAGTTCAGTGTTCTGGTCACACGTGTAAATAGGCCATTGTTTAGTACGGAGCACCGAACCTGGACCAGCCCTCCGACACCGAATTAATTTAGTTCTTTGTTAGTTCGGTGTTGTTTGTTCACACGTCCAACTGACACAGGTTTAAATTTATTCCGGTGTCAACTCCGGACTTAACTAACACGTGTAAACCCCCCTGTAGCCAAGCGGGGCCGAGGGCGGAGCCATGATTTAACGTTATTAGATATGCTGACATAATTGATCGTACGGCCAATGAACGCTCGTGACCTTTTTTACACATGAAAATTACACTTACACTGTACGATTACTTCATGGTCTGTCCAAGGATGGAGGTGCCTCAACGGTCCAAGCTATGTATGTGTGATTACAAACGGATGACGGGTTGCAGATGCGTTTGTTTATGATGAGATACCCGGTTGACATTGTGAAAATATGTCAAGTTCAGCGACTTGGCGAGGAGACCTCAAAACAGCGTACGTACGTACAAACACGCAGTCACCTTCCAATTGAACTTGTGATTTTCAGAGATTTACAATGAAAATACAGGCAGCGTTGACTGTCGTCTACTTTGCTGCCCAACAAAATATTAAAAACGCAGTCACGGACGTGTTTTACGGACAAAGCACAGACAATGTACCTTGAAATCGATATCTTTTTTAATGAAAAGGCATACGCGTGCTGGCGTTACGAGGACCTGTTACTTTTTTATGAATATGTTAGACAAATATATCCATGTCTTGCAAAAAATACTGAGAAAAAGTTCAATTTTAATAATATTATCAATAGTTTTATTACAGAGCTTCCGTTAACGCAAAATCCTGCGTATTTCAAGCATATTATTACTTTGAAGTACGCAAAGTAAAATGACGTCTGCGTAATCCGATACGCATTAAAAAGTGCAGTCTCTGTAACAAAGACATGAGCACACATAGTTTCCCTCCAATGTGAAGTTTATCAAGGACTAAAAATAAATTGTTTGCTGATAAAAATGTTCATAATTTAGCAATATTTTGACCTACATCCTGTCAATCACGTTTTCCTTCAAGTCTGTACAATTAAAAGTGTAACAAGTTCAATAGAGTTCGTAGTTATTGCAAAAAAATGTTTTTTTCAGCTGCGCCCAATGCATACTTGTAAACCCTGAAGATCTCATAGTCGAATATCAAGTTTAAGTTAATGCTACGCAGACTTAAAAATAATAGTTTTATGCCGGTCTGCAAACTTATTCCAGAATATTGCAAAATTGGCCATAATTGCAGCCGTGATTCCAGTCTCATCTGTCCCGTGTGAGTGCGTGGGTCCAGTACCCAAAACAGCATTACAAAATCGAAACGTAGTTGTCTGAGTGACTATGCCTTATCTAAATGATCTGATGGCGATAACCATGGAAGGCCCGAGACTAAGTGAATTTGACTTCAGAGCAGTGATGATAGCTCAGGCAGCGAAGGCAATAGTGGGAAGTTGTAGTCTAAATAATTAGTAAGAAATGAAAATCGTCGACAGAAAATAGAACAGAACAAACTGTGAAACTAATATCAAAGAAAAAACATTCTCACTGATGTTGTTTATTGAATACTTTATTTATCGACTTTTGAACCGGTTTTCAATATCGCGTAGACAGCTGTTATATATAGCTACTTACATGTAGTCATGTTGTACGCATTTTTGGTACATTTTACGCAAATAGAAAAACAATTTGCGAACAGCCTTACGCATATTTGGAAATCCTAACCGAAGCTCTGCAGTTTTATCACACTCAGAAACTGAAGCGAGGACTTTCTGTCTTCGGGAAAAACAATTGACGCTACACACGGATGCAGCAGGGTCTATGGAAAAAACACTAAAATTTTGAAACGAGAACGGGCAAGAAAATGTCAGCACGTTTGTAAGCCTGGAAGTGTTAGTCGTGTTCCTTGCTATTCAAGGTATTTGTGGGCACGATGTGCACATGGCGGAGGCCGGGGGCGGAGGTTCTTCGGGAATAGGTGGATACCGTGGAAACCTAGCTGTGATATCGCAGCGGCGAACGCGTTCAAATCAAAGGTCACCGCCACGGTCAAATATCACAGCTGGTGGAAACATTCATTGCTACGGATTAGTCGCTGATGTGTTTGGCGGAGGAGGGGCAGAGGAGTCGGTCATAGTCGATGACGGTGTGCTCAATGTCGTCGGAATTTCATCTGGACGTTTGTAATGGACGTACGTGATGACGGTGTCATCGAATAATATGGATAAGGTGTATATAATCGCAGCAATCTATATTGAGCTGCCTGCTGCGGCGTTTGTTCAGTTGATGCTGTCCCCGTTTCGCTGAAGCTACCACCTCCATTGATCGCATACCCACTGTAACCCAGTAAGCTGCTTTGGAGCAACCTTACAACTGCTATATTATAGTTCGAAAACTACATCGTCCAACTAGACAGGTGCAGCCAACGAACAATACACTTTTAAAGGGGTCTTTACTACGACAAGATATATTGTGTATGACAAGTAATGTGAACAGACTAATTTTAAGTCATGAGGGTAATTAATTACCTGTTCATAATTTGCCCTCCCACTGAAAATTTTTCGACTTACCCTCCCGCACTCAAAGTTGATTTTTACCTACTCCCCACTTATTTTTGCCTGTTTCACCTCCCCACTGTCAATTTTTGAAGCTCCCCTGCCCTGTGGCGAAACAAATTGCCGATTTCCCCTGCCCTCGAAAAAATTCCCCTCAATATTTGTCATTCCATTTCCCCTGCAGACATGAAGCTACCCTACATGAGATGAAAAAAACTGTCGATTTTCCCCTGCCCTGTGAAAAAATTTCCCCTGAATATTAACATTCCCATGCAGACACATACTGCATACAGTGGGCTTCTACCGGAAACACCATGGCTCAACTTCCCCTGTCCTCGTAGTAAAGTAGCTTCCCCTCTCTCCTCGTTTTCCGCAAAGCCCTGTCCCCGGGACAATCAACCGATATCTGCCCTGCCCGACAAAAAACCTAAAATTTGCTCCCATGACATCTAAAAATATGTCCCCTGCCCAAGCAAAATTGAAATTTCTCCTGCCCTCTAAATTTTCTCCCGGAATAGCTTTTTCAATGAATAGCTCCGTTGGCTGCACCTGAACTAGAGAAATGAAACTCATTCCACGTTTTGATGTTGATCAGACACATGTACATTCGGGTCAACTGATGAGAGGTCTAATCAAAGGTCACGAGCGTTCGTTGGCCGTACGATCAATTATGTCAGCATATCTAAATCATGGCTCCGCCCTCGGCCCCGCTTAGCGGCTACATTCAAATTTCGCAAACGGCCCTAAAAGATCCCGGATGCTGTCGATTCCGCTAAGGCTGCTTCATTTTATTGGCGATATATACCTTCTCGCAGCCCCAAACTTCAAAAATTTTCCGTCTAAGTGGCCAAAACTGGGTAGATTTGATGGCTGATTTATTGACTTGCCAACACCGGGAGAAAGTTTGAGAATCAACATGCAGAAGTGAAGAAAACGGAGGTAATTCATGGGTATGTCAGTTTACTGTCGAGTGGAGCTGGCTACCTTCTCATTATGTACACTGTGTAGAAACACTCGCCGTAGACTGAACCTGGGCAATGGTAACTCTCGCCGTAGACTGAACCTGGGCAATGGTGTCACTTGTATATTTTGGCATAGATTGTGCAACTATATGAGCGTTTCGGCAACATTTTACAAGTGGTATAGCCACAAACTGATGACGTCAAAATCGCCGTACACAAAACACAGACGCCCCGTAATTGCGGCACCGACTTACTAATAAGGTTAAAATAATATAAATTTGCACTTTCTTCAAATCATTGTCACTATCTCCGACTGCTTAGTTCTTGTATTGGGTGAAGTACAGTGGGGGCCAGGAATTGGGGTTAGCTGACCACACAGTCGGAACGGAGCGAGCGAAGCGAGCGGAGTTCCGACAATGCGGTCAGCTAACCCCAATTTCTGGCTCCCACTGTGCTTCACCCAACACAAAATCAAGCAAATGAAGACCATCACAGACTTTTTAGGGTTAGGGTTAGTTAGTTCATGTGATAGCGGCAATAATTCCGTCTCATTCCGGGTACAATATGTCCCCTCTCACGTTTTATTCATCAAATTTGTTGTCATGTACAAACTGACCCCGACGGCAATGGTCATATTGACCCCTTTTCAATATAGCCGTTGCCAAAGACGGCACACAGTTACATAACAGAATTCAGAGTTCATTCAAATGTAAATAATAATCAATATGACGGCCAAAATATCTTTGTATGTTTTCATTTGCATTACTTCTTCTACAGACTGAAAATCACACCTGTACATTAGTTCAAACTCTGTTATTGATTGGTTTAATTTTTTGTCCACAAATTTGTTTCCTTTATCTTTGCTATATGCCTTCCAATAGATTTTTAGCTAGGCTGTATTATGGAAATTTATGAATACACCGATGTAAACAAAAATAAATCTATAATGAATTCAAGTTCTGGAAGTCCAAATACAGCTTGAGTCGACACAGAGACAGACATTTGGTGATTGGAGTCATTGGTCGCGATATTTGTGCTTGCTTTTTAATTTCTGTTGACCGGCGTACGTAATGCCGATGCTTTACCGATTTGTTCCTACAGGTTCCAATATTATTCCAATGAATAGAGGGGGCTTATTCTTCATTGTCCAAGTCTCCTCAGTTCTCTCATTTCACCGCTAATCATTGTCTTCATTTTGTGGATCCTCAAACCTTCGCCCACACCAACACCTTTGAAGGCATGTTGATGCATGCCATGCGAACTTGGATTGGCTTCACACCTTCAGACTTATTTCCAACTTGTCTTTATAGACTATTATGAGTTCATGTAGCGGAGGCGTTTCGGCGATAAAGCTAAGGCGTGGATTTTACTTGTTGACCATATTTCAATTCTCTGTCCTTCAAGTTTACAGTCCCCTTCATCGATTCATTGCAGCTCTGCTTATAACACCATATTACAGGTGCAGCCAACGAACAATGCTCTTTTAAAGGGGTCTTTACTACGACAAGATATATTGTGCATGACAAGTAATGTGAATTGACTAATTTTAAGTCATGAGGGTAATTGATTAGCTGTTCATAATTTGCCCTCCCACTGAACATTTTTTCGACTTACCCTCCCGCACCCAGACTTCATTTTACCCTCTCCCCACTTATTTTTGCCTGTTTCCCCTCCCCACTGTCAATTTTGAAGCTCCCCGGCCCTGCCAAGTGGCGAGAAAAACTTGCCTATTTCCCCTGCCCTCAAAAAAATCCCCCACAATATTTCTCATTTCATTTCCCCTGCAGACATGGAGCTACCCTACCCTGAGATGAAAAAACCTAGCTGTCGATTTTCCACTGCCCTGTGAAAAAAATTTCCCTGAAAATTAACATTCCCACGCAGACACATACTGCAGTGGCCTTCTACCAGAAACACCATGGCTCAACTTCCCCTGTAACTTCCCCTCTCTCCTCGTTTTTCGCCAAGCCCTGTCCCCGGGACAATCAACTGATATCTGCCCGGCCCTGCCCGACAAAAAAACCCTAAAATTTGCTCCCCTGCCACCTAAAAATATGTCCCTTGCCCAAGCAAAATTAAAATTTCTCCTGCCCTCAAAAATTGCTCCCAGAATAGCTTTTTCAATGAATAGCTCCGTTGGCTGCACCTGATATTATGCCAAATGTTTTGAGATGGTCTAAAAACTAATATCACGCCTAAGTTTACAACTCAGGAGGCCACTGCCGCTGATGTGTGACACTAGGGATGCACAAACCAGACGAAGTTCGTGCTAGTGACAATATATGCACCCTAAATCATTATATTGGCAGCGAATTTCGTTGGCTTCTGTACTTAATTCACTTCGTCGATGGGTGCAATTTTTATGTTATTTCCGTGGCATATCCAACGAATTGTTGTTCACGTTTTCATCTACAATAGCAATGAAACATTGCATTTCATACATGTTGAGTGATGAACCACTTTTATATAAAAGTGTATCCTGTCAAAAACGGTACACACACCTTTCGTATTGTAAAAAAGGCAGCAAATGACAAATTCAATAAAAAATGTCAAACACAAAGTTTTCAACATATAAAACATCCTAAACAAGTGACAATTTTATACTTTAACTGTTCAAATACAACAAATAATATGAAAAATATTCAAACAATAACAAATCTGCACAACAAACACGATAGTGCAGAGAAAAAAATAAAGACAGGCAATAAAGCAATCACTGCAGAGGCATAAATTCAATAAAAGAAAGAAAATGCGTAAAAGACTTTCAAATCATTACGAGTGAACATTATAAATTAATCAGTTCCTGCTTAGCATTATCATATCCTAACGTTAATATGAAACATTGCATCCCTTTCTCGAAACTTGTTCTCATGGAGTACAGGTCATAGGTAGTGCTTCACATGATGGAGGTTC
>LD344349.1:54805-67828 GCA_001465055.1 Ptychodera flava | reverse complement strand
ATAAAACCAATTTCATACAAAGAATTGCATTTTTTATTCTGCCTAGCTAAAAAATTGTTATAATTTGAGATTTACTGTAATTTGCAATGTTAAACTTTGGGGTATAGGGTAAGTTTTGGTCATATTTCACAAAAACTGTAGAACATATTGCATGTTGCAATATATCATCTTAAAGAAGAATAAATTGCCTTTCCAATGGTACCAAACAAGTGAGGTTATGTTAAAAAAAAAGCTCAGCAGATGACTTACAAGAAGACAGATTTGACGAAAATGCAATTGGGTTGCAAAATCGTGATTTTGCGGTACCCTTCAAAACATGACCATAACAGCTATTCCATCCCTATATTTTTTCTGTTAAAATTCCATTTCGTATTCTAGGGATCCCAAGGCTTCTGAAAAATACAGGTTTGTTATCCTGTTTGGGGGGGGGGGGTGCACGTAGACCCCCTCTAGCCCACGGCCTATAAGGCACCCCTTATGCAAATGAACCCCATGGATCGACAATTAAGTAGTTTGTTCAGTTTTAACAAATTGAATTATTGAACATAATTTTCAATGGAGAACAATTAGGACAAAACCGCACTAACATTCCAATTGTCAGTTGCTCCCTTGCCCCAACATCTCTGCCTTCAAGTTAAGGTCTGGTGAAATCAACCCAGTTCTGTAGACTAAATAGATTCCAGGTGCAATATTGTTACACTCACAACAGAATACAACATAAAAGTACACACAAGTGTTAATTTTTTTGATATTTCTATGTGTGGTTTCTGTCAGGGTCATTTTGCTGCACCTAGGCTATGCCCTCAGCAGGGTCTTGATTGGTGCGCTCTGATGTTACAACGCTGTTCATTTTAATCAAATAGCGGTCCCATGCGGCCTCATCTCTGCCCCGTATCTGCTAACGCAACAAAGTATTAAACCCTGTGTGTGATCAGTGCAACCTACACACACTAGCCTTTCGTTTCTCACCAGCAGACTCTCCCGCTAGTGGTATGTCCATTGGAGAATATTGCTTGACCCAAAGAGTATGCTGCAAGCGCCATCTGCTTTGTTAAAAGCAGGAACTTTTGTTGATTTAAATCCATTGTGGACTTCTACCCCGGGAAGATTTTATTGTCCATTTTCTGAAATGTTCTCAAGGACCAACTATCAAAGTCTTGTATCAGCAGTCAAATACTCAGTGAACTGAAAATAAACCAGTCAGTCAGTCGTCTGAAGAGTTGAAATAAATGCAAACCAAGCTTATTCATTGATCTGGCATCGCTCCTTCATAGTTACGCTCAAACTTTTGATCAAACCCTCATATGTTCATGCAGTTCAATAATTACATGTTAAAAAGGCATGCAGCTGTAATGTGGTTTGCTCATTTTTTCAGTATTTTTGTTTAGTGTCACTCCAGTTCGTTTACTCTCCATGTTGACATACCAGGAATTATGGCCATTACACTGTATTCATTGTTATTGTGCATAATTAATTTCAGTCCAGACTTAGATCAATTTGTACACAGTATTAATGCACTTCACATGTATAGTTGTGTTCACAAGCCGAATACTGGGCATTTCAATAAAGTCTGGAGAATAGAACAAGAAATAGTTGTAGATACACTGAACATTTTAATACTGGAAAAAAACAACAATGGGAACAGCTACTGTCACTTTAAGAATAAAGACTTTGTTCCAGTATCTTTGTATTATGTTGAATAATTTTTGCTTTGACTCTAGTGGAAAAAAAATTGTGCCAAGGTAAACTTTGGAAAAAAATTGCCGTCAGGAGGGGTAAAAAAGAAAAATTGTGCCATATTCCTTTAGATCGGACACCGACGTAATCAAATGGTCCACCACTTTCAACACGGCCAATGCATGCCAGTTCACAGTTCACACTAGGCTTTTGATTGGCAGCATACATGATGTATTTGTTCCATGTTTACCTTTTATTTCAAGGTCTGATTCAAGTGAATTCAATTTAATTTCAAACGGCAATAAAAAAGGCTGTGTCATATAAGTTCAGAAAACTTCTCTGAGTTTTGCTGTCTTTTGGCTCTGGTTGTCAATCAGTATATGTGATCATGGCATGTCATTTCAATAAAATTTTCAATTTTCACAAAGCTGAGAAGGTCAAAAGTTTACTTTCTCCAAGAGCCTTGAAATGACCCCCCTCAAGTGGTAGAACCAGAAACAACTGTAAAAATTAACGGGAAGTGATTGTCGTATTGCAGCTGTACAAATTGGACCACAGTGTATCCCAATATCACTTGAGTACATCTTAACTTTAATAAGGTTGCTGTACCAGAAGTGATAATTGCAGCCAAAGCAGTTACATATAAACAAGGGGTGCAACCAAAGTTTATGTAGCAAAAGCTTTTTCTGTTAAAAACTTCAGTCAGTCACACAGTACAATTTACTACTTTCATAACCCAGCAGTCACTTTAAGTTAATTTTATTACTTGAACTGCAGAGAAATAGCTGAATATTTCATAGCAAGTTTACTGGAGATCCATAATTCTTTCCTTTTTAAACAAACGCCATATCAGACTTACAGTTCCATTTTAAGATGCAATCCCAAGGATTGCAACAAAAGCTAATGGGCACAGCTTTATCAGCAACTGGGTGGTCTGTTTTTTAAGTGCCGAAGATGTGAAATTCTGGTGTTGAAACCGTTCACGCTATAGTCCCTGTCATGAAATATGGGCACAGTGTGGCTGTGTGTCAACAAAGACAACACATAATACAAACAGAAATTTGACTGTAACTGCAAGTCTTCAGTGCTATGTTCACAGGTTTACCCCAGCACCTGAAATATTTACACATGCAACACAAATTTGTAAAAACTACTCTTATGAGTTACCAGAGGTGATGTTTTTTAGTCCCCACGGACACTGTCCGGGGGGACTTATAGGTTTGGTCATGTCCGTGCGTGTGTGCGTCCGTGTGTCCGTGCGTCCTCCCGTTCACGCAGATATCTCAGAGATGCCTGAAGCGATTTCATTCAAACTTGGTACAAGGATTACTTCATATGTCATACAGATGCACGTCGATTTGTTTTGTGATACCATCCAATATGGCTGCCAGGCGGCCATTTTATTACGATTTTTTCATGTACAGAGCCATAATTCAGGCATGTTTCAACTGATTTTATTCAAAGTTGGTACAAGGACATTGACTAATGTCATGGATATGCATGTCAATTCTTTTTGTGATACAATCCAATATGGCCGCCGTGCGGCCATTTTGTTACGATTTTTTCATGTACAGAGCCATAACTCAGGCATATCTCAAACTTGGTACAAGGACATTGACCTACGGTATATCAGACATATGCACATCAATTTGTTTTGTGATACCATCCAATATGGCCGCCAGGCAGCCATTTTATTACGATTTTTTTCATGTAGAGAGCCATTACTCAGGCATGTTTCTACAGATTTTTTTCAAAGTTGGTACAAGGACATTGACCAATGTCATAGCTATGCACATCAATTTGTTTTGTGATACGATCCAATATGGCCGCCGTGCGGCCATTTTGTTACAATTTTTTCATGTACAGAGCCATAACTCAGGCATATCTCAACCAATTTTATTCAAAATTGGTACGAGGACATCGACCTATGTCATACACATGCTCATTGACTTGTTTTGTGATACGATCCAATATGGCCGCCCTGTGGCCACTTTGTTACGTTTTTTCATGTCCAGAACCATAACTCAGACACGTATCAAGCAAATTTATTCAAAGTTGGTACAAGGAGATTGACCAATGTCATACATATGCATGTTAATTTGTTTGTGATACGATCCAATATGGCTGCTGTGCGGCCATTTTGTTATGATTTTTTCATGTACAAAGCCATAACTCAGGCATATTTCAACCGATTTTAATCAAAGTTGGTACAAGGACTTTGACCTATGTCATACATATGCACATCGATTTGTTTTTTGATTCGATCCAATATGGCCACCATTTGGCCATTTTATTATGATTTTTTCATGTCCTGAACTACAACTCAGACATGTATCAAGTGAATTTATNNNATTTTTATCACAGACCTAATGAAGAGGACTCTATCCTCTCTGAGGACCTGTAATCAAAGCACCCATTAACAAGTGGGGACTGTGTCATCAACGATGACTTGTTGTGTATACATTCACAATGTACACATTTAAAAAGTAATGTCTTTTTAATTTGAAGGTTATGCGGGTCAGACTAAGATGCTGTATCAAATCACTGTTCAGAAATTTTACAACATACAATGCACAAATATAAATAGACGGTACCACTATCAAGAAGCCCCTTGTGTTTATTCTGATGACATGTTGATTAATACCAGAGAAATATTAAGACAAGTGTTTATTAGTGAGTTATCAACAAAGATTAAGTATAATTAAAGCTGCAAGAAGCCTTGGCAGGTCCAGTTGATCAGCTGTAGATATGCAGACAAGTCCTGGTGTTTGCATGTTGCAAGGTCTAAAATATGCTGAATTGAGTCAAAGATGAATGAAATTATAGTCGTATTGGTGTGTTGGTTCTGGATAAGAAGATTTTTAAAGATTAAATCACGATTTTTGCAAAATCCAATATGGCGGCCAAAGCACTTCACCGATCAAAACGCCTTTCGCAAACTTGAAAGAGAGCAGACAAAACAAGTTACATGTAAAGTTTCAGTCAAATCTTTGTGTTGGTTATGGAGAAGATTTTAAAGATTAAATCGCGATTTTCTCAAAATCCAATATGGCGGCCGGCCAAACCACGTGACCGATCGAAACGCCTTTTGCAAACTTGAAAGAGATCACACTTAAGATGTTACATGTCAAATTTCAGTCGAATCGGTATGTTGGTTCTGGAGAAGAAGATTTTTACAGATTAAATCACGATTTTTCACAAAATCCAATATGGCGGCCAAACCATGTGACCGATCCAAACGCCTTTCGCAAACTTGAAAGAGATCACACTTAAGATGTTACATGTGAAGTTTCAGTCAAATCGCTGTGTTGGTTCTGGAGAAGGAGATTTTTAAAGATTAAATCACTATTTTAGCAAAATCCAATATGGCGGCAAGGGTCATTTGACCGCGAAGAATTTTATTGGTCAAGTTTAAAGGGCAAAGGGCAATCATGCCACACACCAAATTTGGAGATGATTTGCCCTGTGGTTTTTGAGTAGTAGGGATTTACAGATTTTCGTGAAATCCAATATGGCCACCAGGTCATGTGACTAATTGAAAATTCAAGGGTTAGGTGCACACTTTCTCATTGGCCCTGATCAATGTGGCGAGTTTGAGAAGCGTACATGCAGCGGCTTTCGAAATCTAGGCTGGCAAAGAATTGACGGAAGAAGAAGAAAAACCCCAACGAAACCAATAGGGGCTGGGCCCCTAACTAACATTCTCTCTCTCTCTCTCTCTCTCTCCTCTCTCTCTTTCTCTCTCTCTCTCTCTCTCTCTCTCTCTTTCTCTCTCTCTTTCTCTCTCGCTCTCTCTCTCTCATATCATATAAGAAGCTTACCAAATGTGTGCAGAAAACATCAATGAAGGATAAATGTAGTGTGTAGAAACTGCCACTGTGTCAATCAAAAAGTTTTTATAAGGTATTATCATATACCTACATTCATGTGCCAGTGTAAAGCTATGGGAGAAAGCGCCCTCAGATCCGTGCGGTTTTTTTTTTTTACGTATCACGCCCCGGCCCGTACACAAAGCCAGCGTGAGATTTGGAAAACGTCTGCTGGCTCAGATCGTAGTTGTGCGTGGTGACAGTGGAGCTGCACCGGTAACATTGGCTCTTCTAGTCATTGGCAGGCTTTTTTACGGCTGCGTAAGTGACGTGTCAATTGACTTGTTATTTCAATGCTTCAGGTGGATTTGCCCTGATCATGACGCGTCAAATTAGCTTATTGGGCATACTGCTGGCCATATTTAACATAGGTCAATAAGGACATGCCAAGGCCATGTATAAAACAGTGCTCAAAATGATTAATTATTAAAGAAGTGTTTGAGGTCAGTTCCCTCACAATATCACAGTGTCAACTGAGGTCAACTATTTTCATGCTGTTTATAATAAGCATCTACTCTCATCAGGTCATGCCAGGCTACAAAGTTCACATGGGGTCACCACAGTCATATAAGGTAGTTACTCTTCAATTTCTGTGATGTCTCTTATTCACAGGATGGACAGAAACTCTTAGATGATAATCACTATGCATCGGAGGATGTTCAGAATTGTCTTGATGAAATCAAGATGTGAGCAGTGTTGCTTTTAGACACATCAGAGAAGACAGAGAAACTAACGCCGGCAATGGAACAAGACATGCTGAAGACACAGGAATCAGTCATGAAGAACTTGAAGCACTGCCTACAACTCATGATCAGGGCTATGAGTTGAGCAGTGTGAGAATTTTGATGAAGAAACACCAGGTATGTAACAATTTTCACTGTCCTTATTGCAATGTTGTCATCAGTCCATGTACCTTGCTACAATAGCTAAGATGTGCTTTATTGCAATCTCAGTGAAGGCATCATGTTCTGAGTGAGATATTCACTTTTCCAATTTTTCCCTTTGCATTATCATATTAAACTTTAGATAAGAATAAAAAAGTTAGAAATGGTGTCAGAGAGTGATTCATTCAGAAAACCATTAATATCCAATGCTCTGAAAACGTCAACACTCACCATTGATAACAATAGAGTTGGGCCAAACCATTTTTCTAAAAGGGTTAAACTTTGACTGTTTTTTCCAGATGTTGGAAGGTGACACAGTAATTCAAAAATGAGAACATGGATGACTTGAAGCACAGTCCCTACAGCTTGCAGATGAGGGGCATTATGATGCAGACAGGATCCTTAGTAAGTACAACAGACCTCTCTGATAGGTATGTCTTTTGATTCTGGGAATGAAATCTATGCATAGAGATGTGGCAATTTATTCTGCAATATGAGTGAATGTGCTGCAGTATCTTGACCTGTGGGCAGTTTTTGTCAAAAAATTTTCATCATAGTGTGGTGTGCGATATTTTGCCATGATCAAATTGTGATGTATTTTGACTTGTTATTGTTTGACTATAACATCAAAATCAAAATTGTGTCTGACATTGGCTTACTTTGAAAATGCCGCATCATCTGAACAGTCAGAAAGATGTTTTCTTTTATGTACATTTGCTGCTGTTTGTTCTGATTTTATAATCAGGTGCTGTATTTCAATTATAATGTCATTCTATGAAGTATGGACACAACATTGCAACAGCCTTCACCTTACATTTCTTTGATCCTTTCAATGCTAGGTATGACTATAGTTAGGACCAAGCTGCAAGATACAAAGCACAGCTAGAGGATAATTTGAAACGTCAACAGTTTTATCATAATGTGGACATTGAGAAACAATGAATTAAGGAACATTTGCCATTCACTTCATCCACTGACTGTGACAATTACATCGCTGGAACATCAGGTATGATTTAATTTCTGGTATATGGTATAGATCTGTCAAAATGTCCTATGAAAAATTCAGTTCACTGGAACAACCAGTTTGTAATCTTTACAGACTTTGGAAGATGACTTTGTAAAGTATTACATCAGAGTGAGAGATCTGAATGAAGATGCACAGAAAAATTTAATTAAAGAGGGCAAGGCTGACTCTAAAGCCGTTGCTGAGAGACTGGTTTATATCATTTCACTGAGTGGGGAAAGTCAGTTTTAGAGAATCACATCATACGTTTACATGTATTGTTCATCAGGTATTGAGGGGTGGGCATATCAGTAATTACAGTCTATTTTGCATGATATGTTTGTTTTTCTCAAGGACACCATGCCTACCTGACAATTCATTGTGACAGATTTGTTGTGATATTTTGTAGTGATATCACTTTTATCATCATACTTCATGGTTTTGACAAAGTATTACATCTCTTTGTCAGAACGCCATACTTTGTGCCACATTTATCAAAATCAACTGTGGTAAATGTACTTTTCCACCACCAAACCCAAACTGACCTGATACATTTCAGACAAACACCAACAACAACATTGTGTTCAACTTCAAAATGTTCTCTGAGGAAACCACGGTGAAAGTTTGAATCATTGTCATGTTATGGTTTTTTTCACACTGTGTCTTACCTGTGAAATAAATTGACCGTTTAATTTTGGATAATTTATGTGACAATTTACTACAGACAAAATAATTCAAGGAAGCCTTTACTCCTTCATCCATTGTTACTACAGATATGTAAATTGTTAAATATGAGAAGTAATACCAGACCTTGTGATTGTGGATCAAAGTAAATTACCTAATTCTATCCAAGTTTAAGTTACGAAGTATCATTTTTGAAAGTGCATATCACAAAGTCAAGCTGACATCAGTTGAATGGACCAGGTAATGCCACATAACACAGCATTGTAAATTTGTCCACTGTCCATAGCGCTGATTGTGAGAACCTACTGCAGCACATAGATGACAGAGATGGCAATTCGCAAGCTGCCGGTAAAATCCAATGGTAACAGAGATGGTGGATGATGGATAAAGGTATGCAGTGTCATCTTCTACTGATGCATTCCATTTGTGACACCGTTTGTAATTTACAGAAACATTGCCAGGATCTCTGAGTTATTTTGTATTCAATTTGTTGGTATCAAATTTGTATTGATAATGGCATTGAAAATGTGATATTCTCAGGTTTAATTCCGTTGTCAATTCACCTTTCTGGATCTGATGGAGATCTGTATGAAACTGTCAATGAGTTGTATTAAAAAGACAGTGACTGCAATCTCTGATATATTCGTAACCAACTTGACTATGGCAATGAGTGTTAACAGTGAGTGCATTTCAAAAATATGTGATATATCCACAGGCAGAGAGATCTGACTTTGCATTCATGTATCTGATTGGGAAGTGATATTCACAATTTTGGGTTTTGTAGAGACATACATGTATCTCATTTGAGGTATTTAATGGTACCAAAACAGGGTCCGTGCGACTGGTTGTGCGACTCGCACAAAGTCAAAAACACCGGTCGTGCGATCGATCGCAATGGGGTACAATGAAAGAAATGTAGACACAAAGGATGTTTGTTTCATAATGTTGCGATTCTTGAAATACATCTAGTATTTGCTCCAAATTGTGCAATGCATGTAAACCCTGGCTTTTTAGAGTCCTCATCAAACTCCAATGATTCATGTTTATATCCATTTGTCTCTCAGCTACAAACTGAAATATGCAGTCAGAATAGTAAACATCAGAGTGAAATCAGTATTCTGGAGAAACAGATTACAGGAGCCAAACAACAGGGAAATTCCAACAATTTAAAGCCTCCATGAAACAAGAAATACAGCAGTCTTAAGTTTATCACAGCAGATCTTGATGAAAGGCAGGTATGCTTTTAGATATAAAGTTAGATAAACTGAAAAATGTCATGGTTGTTGATCGACTAGATGATTTGTATCGCAGGGGTAATTTTTCAAGTAAAGCTTTGAGCAAATTTCTGCATAATCTATCATAGTATACGATAGAGTTGGGTATTTGAAATATGGAGCAATATTCAAGGAAGTGTTGGAATATACCGTTGCAGTAATTGTTACTTTAGATAATGCTATTGATCAGGATTGCAACATTCTAACTATACATGTAGATGTGTTTCTTAGATCATAGCATTGTTGAATCTCTTTTGACAGCCCAGTGTAACACCAAATACTTTCTGTCAGGAATTGGAACAAACTTTTGAAAATCTGTTACACAGCTGAGTAAGTTGTTTGAAAACCCGATGCAGGCCTTTTCAACCTTACTGACAATGTAATACCATGCAAACCATGGGCAGGCACTTTTGTAGAAATCATTCCTTACATGGCTATTGTGAGGTGTTACCATCCTGGTGAAGATATTGCTGTCTCAAATGTTACAAGATATGGAATGGCAAGACCTTTGTAGCAATAGCCATCAAGAGAATAAAGCTATGACTTGCACATCACTTTTTGTCAGTTTGAATTTGTCATTCATTTTTAATAAGTTTTGCTTTGAATTGTGTTTGTTTTTTCTGCCCACAGCTGTACTGGTAGATCACATCTACCATGATTGCCATCTTGATTGCCATCTTTAAGGACAACTATTTATGGCATGACAGAGATGTAAATGTCAGAATGTCAAGTTCAGTTTACAGTGTCAAATAGACATTGATAAAAAAAGGTAATTGTTGTTCATTCAAAATATATTTTTCAGTGTCAGCTGGTAATCAGAGTGATATGACTTGGTAACAAGTCTGAAAGATGAACTCAGAGTAGCAGAACAAGATTTGTCAAATGTCAAACAAGATCAAAAGAATTGGAAGAAAAATTAGAATCATCGAAAGAAGAAGTGAGTTAAAACAATGTGAAAGTTTTCAATCTCATTTCTGTGATCTTGATGGTCATTATTCTTGGTTTCTTGAAAGAAATTGTAGCTTTGATGATTTCTAAAAGGAATATTGAATTATTACAAGTGTTTTCACACAGGGTCATGTTCAGAAGTTGTTTTATTATCCCTTCATTGGTAAGATTTTTTGAATTTTTTATTAATTTTGTGTAGAAGTGAATTCAATCAATCGGAAAGAAAGTAATGACCAAATCCATTGTAAAAGATTACATAATATCTTAGTCTGCAATATCATGGCATAGTCAGTATGATGCCAGACAGTCTTTTCCTTATCAGCTCAGCTGATTGGAAGTCATATGTATTCAAAATAGATGAACAAGTGCAACATTTACAAGATTTCCTGCATTTTCTTATTGATGGAGACAGGCATCTGTGATAACTACTGTCATATAGGTTAATAGTTTTTTTTCATTTCTACAAATTATAGTACAGCTTTGCAAGTGAGTGTTATGATATGGCATCCTCGAGATTAGTACAGATGATGTATCCAATTATCCAGTAGTATGGCCAAAAAAGTTTTCTATATCTACAAATTCACTAGAGCATTGCCAAAACTATCAAATAATAGCAATACTGTACCTGCTCCTAGCCCATAATGGACTCAAGTAAACTTGCACTGCATGATGGTACTCCGCTTCACCATGTACGTTATGTTGCGCAAAGCATCCTTTTGAACATTATGGGCCGAGAGGTGGTACAGTGTTGCTTAAACAGGAAGTAACAGGACCAGGGCGCACAATAGGGGGATTACTGATGACGCAGCCATTTGCAAACACTGGGCAGGAGTTTTTGAATCCTCATAGCATCGCTTTGACCGTATGATGAATTTGAATAATCATGATGGGCACTTTCGTGACATGTTCAAAGAGGGATCAACGGTCGTACACAGAACACATTTCTAACCTGTCTGTTACGGTTGACACAGTACAAAACCACCTTAAAGATATTAATATACACAAAGCCTGTGGGCCGGATAACATTTCCGGCATCTTTTTACGAAATTGTGCCGAAGAACTTGCTATACCACTGACCATGATTTTTAACATATCTTTATCATCTGGTGTTTTTCCATCTCATTTTAAAACAGCCAATGTCATGCCAGTTTTTAAGAAAGGAGATTGTCATGATGATACGAACTATCGACCGATATCCCTGCTGTCACTAATAAGCAAGATTTTTGAAAAATCTGTATATTCAAAACTTTTTGAGCATGTCAAGAGTACTCTCATCTCTGAGAAACACAGTTTCATTAAGAACAGAGACACCGTTTCTAACCTCATTTCATATGTTGACCATTTATCCAAAGCTTTTGACTCTAAGCAACAAGTCGATTCCATTTATATGGATCTCAGTAAGGCCTTTGACTCTGTGTCTCACGAACTTTTAACTCATAAAATGAAATATTATGGATTTTCAGGTTCAGTGCTAATGTGGCTGAAATCCTATCTCTCAGGTAGATCTCAAAGAGTAGTTTTAAATGGTAACAGTCTTCCTGGAAGCCAGTTCTTTCTGGTGTTCCCCAGGGCTCTTTAATTGGCCCTCTTCTTTTTATTCTTTATGTAAACGATGTGTCTACTGTTATTTCCCATTCAACCTTGTCTATTTATGCCAGCGATACAAAATTGTTCAAATGTCTGGACTCAGCTGATGACTGTATATTTCTTCAGCAAGATTTGAACAATATATCGAATTGGTGTGCAAAATGGAAACTGAATCTTAATGTTTCTAAATGCTGTATTATATCATTCACCAACAAAAGAAACAAAATAGTCGCTGATTATTCACTGAACGGCTCTATGCTACAACGGGTGTCTTCAGTTAAAGATTTAGGTATAACCCTGACATCCGATTTAAACTTTAAAACTCATATTAACTCCATTATCAGTAAATCTTACAAAATGCTAGGTTTTCTTAAGCGCACCTGTAAATCTTTCACCAATATATAGGCTTTGCGGACTTTGTACATTTCCTTAGTTCGATCAAATCTTGAATATGCTTCCACTGTTTGGTCTCCGAACCAAAAATATCTCGTCGAAAGACTTGAAACTGTTCAGTTGAAATTTATTAAATTTCTCTGTTTTAAACAAAACATTCCCTATGTATCAGAACAATATGAACAGACATGTAAATATTTTCACCTCCCCCAACTATTCTCTTGTCGCAAGGCCGCTGATCTTAACTTTTTACACAAGTGCGTTCATTCCGAGGTCGACTCACCCTATCTTGTAGAACAGGTTAATTACAACTTTCCAATGAGGACACTTCGTCACTCTGAGTCTTTAAAACCCGCGAGGTCTCGGCTAAACGTTAGGAAGTATTCCTTTTTCCCAAGATCCATGTCCGCTTATAACAATTTAGTATGTAAATATAATACTGTTGACATTTTTACTACTAGGTCTGCCTTTCTTCGGACCATCAAAGACATTTTGTACAGATAATGTTTGTGTGTAATAGGTTCGTATACGTGTATGTTTGTATCAGATTTTTATCCTTGCTCTTATTGTCAGACCTATAAGTGGGCCTTTAGCCTGTTGGATCTGAATAAATAAAATAAAAATAACAAAAATAAAAAAAGGCCCTTTTTATCGAGTATGGTTTCACCCCAACTTTACATCCAGGCCCTCCCAGGAATCACATA
>LD344349.1:0-20947 GCA_001465055.1 Ptychodera flava | reverse complement strand
TTGTTTTAGGTCGTTTACTTGATGATATGGGTCGTTTTTGGTGGTTTATGCTGGTTTGGCTAATTTTGGCTAGTTTGGGTCGTCTCAACCTTTGTCAATAGCCCACATTGTACACATTATCATAGTCCGAGAGGTTTATTGATTGATTGAGTCAATACCCTGAAAAGGTCAACATGGTGAATTTGGCTCACCAGGCAGTGTTTATAGTCTGACACTGGTGAGTTGACTAAGTGATCACGTATTCCAATTGAAGTGAATATATACAAGTCAAGGCATAAACAGTTGAAAAAGACGGTCTACAGTAAAGGGAAGGAGACCGTTGACTAAAAATACATATCTTTATTAGAATGTCACGGATATCATGAAAAAGATATCCAAAGTCTGGACTTTCCATGTTGAGAGAGTGTACGTACAACATTAGTATTACCATCACAAGGAACTTTAGATCTGATTGTTGTTTTGTTAACGTTGTAAAATTCGGCTTTCATATCTGGAATTCCAGTAAAAGTAGATGGTATGCTTTTCGTCTGGTGTATCCGTCGATATGTGTATATTCACGGTTTTCGGATAACAAGATTGATAACTGTGATAACTGTGACCGTTAGCGATATCCGACTCGCGTACGCGTGCTCCTCCATTAATTTATCCTTAAACCGTGACAATTAGATTAATCACGGCAATTAACGGCACGTTCCAGCCTAGGCGTGTGTGGTCGCCGCCAACTCGCTGCCTTCAAAACTGCAGCTGTGTTGCAGATAGCCTTGAAATATTTTTGTTACAATTAGTAGTTGGTAAGCCTCTTTTGGACTAGACTGACTGGACTTTTATTGATTTTTTCTCTCAGAAACATATCACAGTTTCCCTGTGTGTTTTGAAAGCAAACATCATCGGAACAAAGTGTCATTCAAGAGAGTTTTTTAGTGATTGTTTGACTTACTGATTGATTGATTGATTGATTTTTTGTTTATAGTGTGTGCTGTTCACTTTGTTACCACCAAATCCACGTGCAGAAAGTTAAAGGGACAAATTCGGCCATTTTCATGAATTTTGTTTGACACGAGACACTATTAATATTGTTCGACATGTTGAAAGATAATGAATTGGTGACCATGCATATTATTCGACCCCGGTTTTATACAAATTAAATGAAACCATCGCGAGAAAGAATAGGGTCACTAATGACAGCCCATACTGTTGTTTGAAGTCCAAATGCATTCCATCACAGAGAATCCATGATGAACCCTACAACTCTGTGGGTAATAATAGATAAAGAAAGAAGATAAATCAAAAGTTAATACTGCTCCTGTGTAGCTGGATGTTTGAAGTAATTCATCTTAGAATTCGAATGTCAGGAAAAGGTTATTTTCAGTATGCTCTTGTTGCCCAACAAAATTCAGTGTCAAGTGATTAATGTCCTTTTCATTTTAAAGGGATCGTACTACTGCAACTTTCATGGATTTGTCAATACTGTATTTGATACTGTGCGTAGGTAACAGTTTTGAGTGAGTTTTATGCTTGTTCTATTCCCTGAGCACACTGAACTCCCCAGTGTAACATTCAGTTTTGATCAACACAACCTGTGTGGTCAAGTGTGTTGTCAAGTGAGTTTGAATTTGTAGTTTCAGTTGTCAACAACAACAGTGTATATAATATACCCATATAAAGATCGATTGTATTGTTAAGCCAGACGCCAGACATTTAGTCATACTTTAGGGATTAGATAAATCAGTAGAGTTTATATGGAACAACAATCTTGAAAAAATTAAGTAAGCTCATAGCCATGTCTTTTTAATAATGTATTGTAATACCTTTTCTAAGAGAAGCAATTTAAATATCCAGACCCTATGTTCGTTCGTTCATTACTAGTGACTGAAACCAAATATAACTAAATAATGTTAGAAACAGAGCAAAATATAGTTAAAAAGCGTTAATTCGAAGAAAAGAAAGTCTGTATAGGCCCACTTAGAGTGATTTATATCTTTGCTGTTGTGTTTTGTACACCTGTTTTTTTATTTTGTCTTTGCTTTCAAAGTGACATTTAAGATCATTGGGCTGGGAGATTTCCCTATTCACATTGCTACTTTTGTTGTAAAGAAAAATTATGTAATTTTGACCTCACGTCACTTAAATAAACTAACTAACAAATTGTAAATATTGCAAACAAAAACCAAACAACCATATAATCCTAATATCCCCTTTTCACAGGCTTGGTAGATCATGCAATCACATAACAGCTGTATTTTTTAAAAGTTGACTTCTCCTGGAAGTATGGTTTTGTTTAAATCAAAAAAACATATCTACCTTGCACATGGAAAGCAGCTGGCAAATCACTTATAGTACGACATATGCAAATGAAATGGAAATCTCCTCATGCTGAGAATAATGGTAAGTTAATTGAATCTCTCTCAATGTATTAGGGTGGTACATGTTGAGAATCAGTCAAAACATATATCATCATGTACATATTTCTGTGGCTCTATTGAATCATACAGGGTACAGGGTAAATACTCATCTTGAAAAGTCTTTGGATGTCTTACAATCTTAAATTTTTTCTGCTAAGTCCAGGAAGAATGGATTGTGATCATGAAAATTCAAAGAAAACGTATTGATCTAAGGAAGACACACTAAAAATTACTGCTGTTACTGCAATTTATGTGTAAGCCATCAAGTAATTGCTGTAAAAATATTTTGCAGTATTGACACGATAATAAAAACAGAAAGATGGAAAATTTTACAGCCCACAAATTCCTATTAATAATTAGAATTTTGATGTAAAATACTCCCAGAAATAGAAGGGAAACTTATGAGTTGTCGAATTGAGTACTATTACATGTATGAACACTGATTAATTTTTTCCTCATATAGAAAAGCAATTGAAAGTAAAAATAAGTACACATTATGAAATAAATTGTAACTGCAAATTTTCCTACTATTACAGATCACCACAATGTTATCAAACCACAAGAAAGGACAGTGTATTTCTCATAAGAGAAATAGAGTAAAGGAATGAAATTTGCTGAGTTTCTTGACAGAGCAGAAAAGTTGTCACCCTTGTCAGTTATATTTGCAGACACAGCGAAATTACAGCATTAACAGTCCTTCTAAAACCTGTGAGGTGTTTCCAGCTTCTATTCCACCAGCCATTAGAGTTGTTTTCTCACAGTTAAATATTGAGAGTGTGGCAGATTTTCCTAAGTACACAAGTGAGATGGTTACTTGCATAGAACAAAGTACACTTGGACAGAATGACAAAGAACTTTGGACTGAACAAAGAAATAGACAAATTGCTGCTTCAGAATTTCATTCAGTTTTCACAAAGTGAAAACAATTCAAAGTGTTGAAAGCCCTGAGTCTGTTGACACCAAGTCTTTTATATGTAAACTATTAGGATGTGTAGTCCATAATCCTGAAATTTCAGCTTTGAAATATGGGAGGAGAATGGAGCCAATAGCAAAGGAAGAGTATCTCAAAATGATGAAAGAAAGAGGGCACAAAACTGTAACTCTTTATGATTGTGGGTTGGTTATTGATAAAGTCAGATATCAACTAAGGGGTGGTCCAGATACTCTTGTAAATTGTGTTTGTTGTGGAACTGCATTGTTAGTGTAAATGTGCATTGTCTATTTAAGCATGGCTCCTACAGAAACCTCAAGGGTCTATGATTTCAGATGCATCAAAGTGCTGAAAATTTACAGAGTTACCAAACTTAAACACAACCATGCTTACTATACCCAGGTACAGGGTCAGATGACCATTACACAAAAACAGTGGTGTGACTTTTTGTGTATTCATCATACAGATCTCACTTAGAGAGAATTCATTTCGACAGTTCATACTGGAAATCAGTCAAATGTTTTTTATGAGCTTTATATGCTACCTGAATTGACGTCTCACTCATCAAGTGGTCAAACTAAGTACAGTTCAATATAGTCTGAGTAGCTAGTTGACGTTTATTGTTGAGTGATGCAGGGTTTGATAGAAGTGACCTCAAAGGTGCTATGAGACCCATACGAGAAGTGTAAACATATTTCAGTAATTTTCCCCGCCAGGGGTGGTGTGCACACTTGTCATCTTTTGAATACATATACATATAGTGATTACATTAAAATTCTTGTTTATCTGACGATTACTGGTACATACGCTTTGAAGTGAAGGTTCTCTCAGATCAAAAGTGACTGCACTTACACTGAATCTCCATTGCTATCTAAATTTGAATGACAATTGATAAAGAGTATAAAATTGTAACTTTTTTTGCATTGTACTGATTTGAATAATTTGTGCTGGAAATTACAAAACAAAAAGTGCACCTACATTATGCATTTTACTCAAGAAACAATAGTCATGAAAAATTTTTTTTTTTTTTTGAGGATAGCACTTGTGCCAAAGATTGAAACTAACAAAAAATACCAGTATGTTGTGTCCAACAGTCTAATTTGACATATGATAGGAAACTGTTTAGCACGTCATATATGCTAGTAGTCTCTTCATGTAGGCAACATCGATGCTCAGCTTTTGACCTTTGACCCAGAAAATGCTGGTAAAATGTAGACATCTGACCCCTGTTTTTGCAATTAGACTCCATCACAATTTTTGACACGATTGCACACTTTGACCAATCATTGTTCATAAAAGAATAAGTTTTGACCAAAGATTTTGCTAAAAATGTGGATTTTTGATCCACATATATTAAACATTAAATTTAGAGTGTTGCTTTGTTATTAAAACTCTCAAGGGTACGTGATGAAATAGGGAGAAAGTAGGGGGTGGTGCGGGGGAACCTTAGGACAATAACTTCTTATCAGGTGTAGGTATGTACACTTCAAATCACAAGTGGATCTATACATTTCTTTGTCATTTTGAATATATTTGACAGCAATAAAGAACAATGTGATTCTACATAAGAAAATGACATTTTATTATTGAAAATTTCAAGTTCTATTTTAACATTAACCATGAAAATCATGACTCTTTTGTTATGGGAGAGTGTTATTTCACAACCAGCATGCATAGATTCATCATGTTAAGCTACAGCTGCATGCAGAACATGGACAGTATTATAAAATCACACAACAAATGGGTCGCCCAGCGCAATGATAAAAAACTCATTAACGTATGTAAATGCCGCACCAAGACCAATTGCCCACTCCAGGGAGCTTGCCAGTCTAAATCTTTAATCTATAAAGCTACTGTTACAAGCGATGCCAATGAGGCGAAACATTACATTGGTCTAACTGACAACACACTTAACCACGCTATGCAAATCATGTCCAATCTTTCCGAAGTAAGGCATATACCAACAGCACAGAATTATCAAAATATGTCTGTCACTTGAAATCTCAGGACAAACCATTTAATATATCATGGTCAATCCTATCGAAAGCAAGTAGTTACTCAAATGTGTCAAAGAAATGCAACCTTTGTCTTATAGAGAAGCTATTCATAATCAATGCAGATAAGTCCAGCCTTTTAAACAAGCGTTCCGAGTTGGTCTCAAAGTGCCGACACGAAAAAAAAATTTACTTGTCAAATTTCAATCCAACCCACCACACCAAATGGTTTGACCCAACCTGATACTTATACGTAAGCACCTGAAGCAAATTTCATACAATATATATATATATATAATATATATATATATATATATATATATATATATATATATATATATATATATATATATATATATATATATATACATTCAGTTGCAGAGCTACAACCTTAAACAGCAGAAGAAACCAATTTTGTGACCTTTTGGACACGTGACATCAAAATCAAGTCATAGACATTTGGTAATTTATACCTTCCACTGCTATGAAATATTACGGATCCATTCTTGATAGGGATCCCGGTTACTTCGAAAGGGGTTTTAAGGAGGTGATACCCGTCTTAACCAGCCATCTCTCAATAGAGACAGTGGAAGGTATAAATTACCAAAAGTCTATGACTCGATTTTGATGTCAAGTGTCCGAAAGGTTACAACATTGTGATCGGGTTATTCTGCTGATGAAGGTTGTAGTGCTGCAAACAAAAATTTCAGTGACAAAAAATAGTGTGTGTATAGATCAAAGGTTCAATTGACAGTAATCAGCAGCCAACACAGATGAATTTCCATGAAAATATTCTAGACCTATCGCACTTTAATTAATTCTTCATAGTGATTAATTTTCTTCATGTCAGACTGCTTAGGTTGAATTGCCCATGAGTATCCGAATATACTGTCATGCTGGGGTCATGACTAAAGCTGTAGTGATAGCTTAGGCCGAGGAAAAAAATGTGCTGTTCCGATAACCCAACCTACCCTATTTTCACCCACCGTCCCCAGACTTTTTAAAGTTATGTAAACACAGAAGTAAAATAAGAAAAAAAATCACCCTGAACCCCTGAAAAATGCATTACTTTAAATAAAAATATTTTGGAAAAAAATCCCTGCCGACCTACCTACCCTATTTTTGAAAACAATGTTATTGGAACAGCACAATTTATTTTTTGGGCCTTAGATTGAAAAAAGTAAACTATAACTGTGATTTGCACAGTAGCTACCTAGGTAGGTATTTGGTAAAGTGAAGAGGGAAGATAAATATAACTGGTCTGCTCAATATCTGCAATGACAGTACAGTTAATCTGAGACAATCGTATTTTGTTGGGTCATACATGATTATTGTAGAGAGATGCAAAGTTACAGCGATGCAAGGGTACAGTGATAACTGCCTTCTGTTTACCTATACAAAAACATTTTCATTTCTACAAAGATATATGCATTCCCTGAACCAAGCCTATTATTTCTTAGCAAATATCATGGAGTACTCTGGTTTCATAGGAAACCGAAAAGGCTATGGTAATGCCTCTACATCTGGTGATTAAGGAGCTGGTGAAATGTTTTACTAGGGTCCTAATAAGAAATGAAACAGATCCTAGCATTGTCATCACATCGGGTCACACACCTAGTGAAATATTCGACTTAATTGGGTCCTCACAGGAACTGAAACAGGTCCTGGTATTGTCTCTACATCCATGTGAAATGTTTTACTGGGGTCCTTATAGGAAGATCATGGTCTTGTCTCTATGTACATCTGGTCACTATATACAGGTAGTAAAATGTTGGACTGGGGTCTTTACAGAAAGTGAAACAGGTTATGGTGTTGTCAGTGTTGTCCTTAGAAGCCGGGTGCCGGGTAAATAACCCGGCTGTTTCGCATTTTTTCCCGGCTACTTTTAACGTCATTAGATTATTTTTATAGACCTGTAATTTCGGGATTGCACTGCCAGCTGTTAGACGGCACACCTACGATTAGCAGTTTCGCGACCTCTTTCCCCGCATGGAACTGCACAAACATAAAACAGTTTCTAAATACCCGTTTGTGGCTTTTTAAGCCCGATCTTTTATTTGTTAAACAGTGTGATTGACTGAGCTGATGGACGCGCCTATGGTGTTGTCTTTGTTACGAGCAGTGCAATTGGTTTGATTAGTATGAAGGTCATAGGTCATGATTTTTAACGATGGCGTCAAAAAGAAATGTTGCGTCGGCCACTGGCACCTTGCCGATGGAATATTTTACCCGAAGAAAGCCCGTTCGAAAGGTATACTTGATTCCAAAAATATATTTAGTTTATGAATGAAAACTTCAATTTCGCTGAATTTGTGAGTTAAAAACGCCGAAAAGATGTGATTTTGATCGACGATTCGAAGTCCATGAGACTGCAGCTAGTTTTCCGCCGCCGCGCTGGCTGCCAACGTCACGGTCACTACGAGTATGATCTTCTCAACAAATCAAGTTATTCTCAGAGCAATACCGACGCATTTTCTAGATTTAAAAAAAATGAGGTAGAACTGATTTTTTTCAGAAGCAACTGTTTATTTGAACGGGCATTTTTTTCATTGATTATTTTTACGTACTAGAATCCACGGTGACAGGCAAGTGTGTTGCCGATCGCGACCGTTGCGGCGCCGACCGGCGCATCATCGTCACGGCTCACGGCTTCACCGTAGTGCTTATCCCCTGTTGCTTAAGACAACGGGACAATACGTCGTGGATTCCGGCATGGGTTCAATTTCTCTGCGCTTCTCCATGTTCTCCATGTTGGGTTGCCCGATAGTGTCTTTCGACGGACCCTCTGAATCATTTTTTTCACGGACTCGTGGAGCAAATTTGGAAGAAAATAGAGTTGTTTCCTTCCGACGCCTTGCTGCATATCTGCTTTGATCAAATTTGGGGACAGCGAGACGAGATGATCGTCCGCGGTTTGCATTTAATTTGTTGCAACATTTCTGTCAATCAATCACTTTGTGTCATAAGTTTCAGAAACTATCGCTAGCCTGAAAATTAGCAACTGAAATGGTAACGTGCCTCTGACTCGACGATGCCGATTTTTCAGACTACACTCAGAGAATCCGAAACTTTCCACATAAAATGAGGGATATCGATCGACAGACATGTTGCAACAAATTTAATGTTAAACGGGCACTCATCTCGTATTGTTGTCGCCTAAGCTCAGTCGCGGAGAGTGTTTTCGCAACCGTTTGAGTATAGAAAACTCATAACAATGAAAAAATGCGTAGAGACTCAATCCAATGCGTAATATTATTACGCATAGGATCAACGCATTTTTTCATTGTTATTAGTTTTCTATATACGCATTTTTTTCGTAAATGCAAACACTGTTACAGTGAATTATCTTACTGTTGTTTTTCTTAAGAAAAGCGAATGTGTTTTGATTAGAATAGAATAGAATGAGTTTGATGGTTTTGGGGAAACTACTATGTGGTAATGAAGAATGGGAAATGAGCAATGAAATGAGCAGACAGCGGGTGATTTAAGATTAAATGTTACATCTTCACTGCAAATAAAACCATACGTGTGTCATAAATAATACAAACAAAACAAGATCATGTTTGTTTGTTATGTTGTATGTGAGCCACGTCTAAGACACACAACAAAAGTACTGTTTCAGTCTCAGCTAAATGTCACCTCAGATGCAACCAGAGAACACCATTTCCACTCCAAAATTTCATTTTTCGCCTTGCGAGAGGGGGACACCCCCTCTCGCGCTCTCTCCCCCTCGTTCGCTACGCTCACTCGCCGCTCGGTCGCTTCACTTCCTCGCAGTCCGCCCGTCTACTTTCTTAAATTACCCGGCTACTTTTAAATATAAGGACAACACTGTGTTGTCTTTACATCCGTAAAGAAAGTGTAAAGAAATTGGGTAAACAGACGTAAAAAAGTTTAAGTCAGAGTGGAAGGGGGCTATTGTCTAGGTGTCAACGAGTAATTAGACTTCAGAATACTGGCTACAAAACCACGTCTCAGATTTTTGAAAAAAGCCTTAGTTTATTCACAGTGCTGAATCAAAGTTTATCAAGCGATTAGTCTCACAATGCCGTCTAATTAAGCAGCGATAACTCGACTCTTAAGACCTACATTAAAAAACTGAGACACGGTTTTAGAGACGACCTATTCGACAAACATCTGTGAAAATCTGGTGGACTTCCGTTAACGCATTCTCTCTTTTGAGCGTGCTGCAAAGTGACAAAATGCCGAACTGAGAAAAGGGCGATTTAGTAAATTGGTTCGGTTTTTGCTTTATGAATGGCCATAAAAATGTATGCAAGAATTCAAAAATCCCCGATAACTCTTTAATTAAAGTCTCCTGGTCTTCCATATGTTGCTCTCTGGCCTGATCTTGTGTACAAGTATATGTTTCACGGCCATGAGCATCATTTGACCCAAACTCTTCTTCAACTACCATTTACATCAGAGTCAGAGCTATCCGCTATCCCTGCTCAGGTATGCAGTGACATAGTCCGTGGGCTGGAGGGGCCCACCGTGCACCCCCCCAAACCTACTGCATGGGTATTTTTTTGTTCTTTGGGATCTGCTGAACTAAAAAAAAGATGTTAACATTGGATATTTTGGGATGCACTACCTGTCTGCACTGGTTTTTGATTTGTATGTACCGCAAAAAATGGCGAAAAATGGGTAGGGGTAGGGGGTACTATATCCTCCCCTAAATTGAATAAACTAGCATGAAATAGCACAAATCTTATATTTTTGGAAAGCTCAGATATTGCTCTTTCTGCGGAATACAAACTTTAGCAAAATTAATTTGTGTACATAGAATAGGATGACTTTCAAATGAATTTTTTTGACAATTTTGAAATTATTTACCCAAAATACCATGTAACAATTGTGATTTACTTTTTATTAAGCAAAATTTTCAAACTTTTTGTGTTTAAATTACTTATTCTGACATATTAAACAAGAAAAAAAGTGTTAACATCAGATATTTAACTATACACTACTTCTCTGGCATCAATTTTGAATTGCGTGTATCTGTATGGGGTGTGCAAAAGCTAGGGGTAGGGGTACAACATTCTTCCCTTGATGAAGTAAACTGGCTTGAAATGCCATATACCTTATAGTTTTAGAAAGCTTAGATACTGGTCTTTCTAAAATGCATAAGGTTTTAGTAAAAAAATATGACGGCATAGAATTAGATAACTTTAAATCGATTTTTTCTGGTAATTCAGCAATTTTAACCCGAAGAAAATACGATAACTATTGTTTCCTCCCAATGAAGCAAATCAAACAGATTTATGGATGTTATTTACTAATTGCAATGTGCTGAAGAAGAAAATTAATGTCAAAATTGGTAATTTACAATGCATTATTGTCTCTACTCACTAAAATTGCAAGTTTTGCTAAATTGGTATATCGTGAATGGGCATTTTATTGTTATGCAATGAACTAATGCACAGCCTTAAAAAGAAGACTAAATCGCACACACATAGTCATAGTGCCATTTTCTCCTTAAAGTAAATAGATTGTTGGTGACTGTCTATTTTTATAATTTACTTTTTTAATATTTTTAAAAAAAATAATTTTATAAGACGTATTTGGAAAGTTGTCTATGCCTCCTTGTCTTACTTATACAGCAAGCATTACTAACAATCTATTAGGCCGTGGGCTAGAGGGGGCATCTACGTGCACCTCCCCCCCCAACCCGCACAGGATAACAAACCTGTATTTTTCAGAAGCCTTGGGATCCCTAGAATAAGAAATAGGATTTTAACAGACAAAATATAGGGACTCAATAGCTGTTACGGTCATGTTTTGAAGGGTACCGCAAAATCACGATTTTGTGACCCACATGGATTTTTGTGAAACCTGTCTTCATGTACGTCATCTGCTGAGCTTACTGTTTAACATGACCTCGCTTATGGGGTATCATTAGAAAGGTGGTTTATTGTTCTGCAATATGCAATATCTTTTTTAGTTGTCATGAAATAGGGCCATAATTTACCCCATACCTCTAAGTTTTATGTCACAAATTACTGTCAAAACTATTCTAAGTTCTACCAATTATTTACCTAGACATAATACAAAGGGCAATGCTGTGTATTAACTTTGTGTTATTTGCTACAGGTACATGTTAGAAATCTGAAATAAACTTTTGACAGAAAAAATATTGGGATCCTGTAGCTGTAACAGTCATATTTTGAAGGGTTCCACAAAATCACAGTATTACTGAATAACATTCGTTAAATATTGGGATCCTTGTCATATATTGGGATATATTACTAAAGATTGGTTCATCCAAGAACTACTAGACAGACACGATGCTCTGGTAAACTGAATGTTCCCGGGCTAGGAACTGTTTTATTGAACTGTACTGCGCATGCTCGCAGGCTCGTGTAAGAACTCAAAGCAGAATACATCCAATTACATATTCAAAATACCACACTGCTTTCCCCTCAAACATTTGGCTGTTCAGTAGTGTAATACAAAACCTCACAGATCAAGTCTGATGACGGGCTTTCTCACCCTTTGAGATCTCCTAACAGGTACACATTGAAATGGAGACTTTACAACACTTGGACTGACTTGATCTGGTTTGTAACTCTGAATAATGCTTTCTGTCTGCTTTGATTTATCAGCACCTGAACAAGTAACACTTGTCTTTGTTTGTGTTACCTCTTGGTCAATGAACTCAGGTATTACAATTTCTGGTTCAACAACATCTGACACATCATCATGTGCTTTGATCAAATGATCAATATGAACATATCTCTTTGAATGGCTAATTTGCACAATGTAACTCCTTGGACCACATACTTTTACAATAGTACCAGGAATCCACTTTTCCAAATAGGAATTTGGTCTTTTGTTACGTACTCTTACTCTATCATACAACTCAAAAACCCTATCTTTTGTAGACTTATCATGATAGAATTTCTGTTTCTCTTGTTTATGTTCGACAAATTTGGCAAGATCTGACTTTACCAAACTCAACCTTGTTCGCAATTGTCTTTTCATCATTAACTCAGCTGGTGATACACCCGTAACACTAGTACAGAAATTTGCGAGAAATTTGCGAGAAATGGACACTTTCTCGCTTTTTGCGAGAAGTAAGCGAGAATACATAACTTTCTCGCAATAACTTAGCGAGAATTTAATTTTCTCGCAATCAGCTGGCGAGAATGTGTTTTCACGCTCAGCATCTGCGAGAAACTGAATTCTCACAATCAGTCAGCGAGAAAGTTTTTTTCTCGCTTTGCATTTGCGAGAAATGGTATTCTTCTGTGTAAGCATTTCACAAAAGTTTCACAATTTCTCGCAGATGCAGAGCGAGAAAACATAGTTCTTGCTGATTGATTGTGAGAATTCAGTTTCTCGCAGATGCATGCGAGAAAGCACAGTTCTCGCAGCTTGATTGCAAGAAAGTATGTTTTCTCGCTTACTTCTCGCAATACAGCGAGAAAGTGTCCATTTCTCGCAAATTTCTCGCAAATTTCTGTACTAGTGTAACACTATGTGGTGTTGTACGATATCTCAACAAAAAAATTGCCAATCTGTGTTTTATAGACATACACTTGATACCTTGAAAAACCTGTTTGAGCAATGCATTTTTTACTGTTTTCACTGATCTTTCAGCTGCACCATTTGACTGAGGATGGTAAGGAGGAACCAAAGTATGTTTAATACCATTTAACTCCATGAACCTCTTAAACTCAGCGGAAGTAAATTGTGGGCCGTTGTCAGAAACGACTTCCTCAGGCAAACCATGGTCAGCAAAAATCAGGCGTAATTCATCAATTGTACGTTGACTCGTAGTGGAGGTCATATGCTTTGCCTCAATCCACTTTGAATGACTATCAACTAGTATTAGAAAGAAATCTGTACCCTTCTGACAAAAATCAATATGTACACGCTGAAATGGTCGTGTTGGCCACTTCCATGGTATTAAAGGAGCACTAGATGGGGAATTTCTCACTCTGACAAACAGTGCATTCATTTACCATTTCCTCTATTTGCTTATCCATGTTGGGCCACCATACACAAGTACGTGCTATAGTTTTGGTACCACACACACCTGGATGCTCCCAGTGCAATTCCTTCAACATTTTCTGTCTGAAAACCGAAGGAATTATAACTCTGCTTCCCCATAAAATGCAGCCTTGCTCAATAGACAACTCAAATCTACGTGTATGATATGGCTTGAGACTTTCCTCAATACCGCTGTCTGACCATCCGGTCTGTACAAACTGATACACTCTACTCAGAACTGGGTCTGTACTGGTAGCTTTCACTATATCAGTAGCTGTTATTGGGAAATTTTCATCTACAACATTTATGTGGTATATCTTGCTCTCACTTGCTAGATCAGAATTCTCATGTGGTAACCTTGAGAGTGCATCACAATTAGAATGATCTTCAGACTTTCTATACTGTATCTCATAATCATATGCAGACAATATTAATGCCCATCTTTGCATAAGAGCTGCTGCCAATGTTGGAATGGCTGATTTTGGACCCAGTATTGCTAACAATGGCTTGTGGTCAGTAATTAATGTAAATTTTCGACCATATAAGAATTGGTGAAACTTTCTCACTCCAAACACAATCGACAATGCCTCACGTTCAATTTGTGCATAATTTTTCTCACTTTTGTTTAACGTACGGGACGCAAACGCAATCGGTCTCTCTTGACCATTATCCATGACATGGCTAATGACAGCTCCTATGCCATAGCTACTAGCATCGCATGCTAGTCTAAGCTCACGCTTTGTATCATAATGTACTAACAATGCATCACTGGTAAGAGCAGTCTTACAAGCATTGTATGCTCTTTGGCATTCTGGTGTCCATTTCCACTGAACACCTTTTTTTAACAACTCATGAAGTGGTGCTAATATAGTTGCCAATCCTGGCAGAAACGAATGATAATACTGAACCATACCAAGGAAAGACCTTAGTTCCTGAACATCGCTTGGAAATGGTGCCTTTTTGATGGCATCAACCTTTTCATCGACAGGATGTAGCCCCTCAGCATTTATCCTAAGTCCAAGGTATACAACCTCTGATTGCAGAAATTTGCATTTATCAAGCTTGAGATGAATGTTATGATGATGTAACCTCTCTAGAACCTGATCAAGGATATTTAGATTTTCTTTCCAGTTACTTCCACCAATCAGTATATCATCCTGTTTACAAACACACTTGGGAATACCCTGCAAAATTTTATCCATTTTGGCCTGAAACAATTTTGGCGCAGACTTAACACCATAAGGCAATTTTGTATATTTATACAATCCTTTATGAGTATTTATAGTCAAATACTCTTGACTTTCTTTATCAACACTTAACTGTGCATACGCATGAGACATATCAAGTTTTGTAAAAACTTTAGAACCAGTAAATTCAGTATACAAGTCTTGTGCAGTTGGAAGTGGATATTGCTCATCCTCGACAGCTTGGTTAATAGTTACTTTATAGTCTCCACATATTCTCACAGACTTGTCTGCTTTTGGGACAACCACAATCGGACTGGCCCACTCAGATCTCTCTGTTTTGACAATAACACCATGTCTCTCAAGTTTGTCTAACTCTTTTTCAACTTGATCTTTGAGTGCATATGGAACTCGACGTGGCTTGATGAAAACTGGTTTGGCATCATCACGAATGGTAATGTGCGCTTCAAACCCCTTCATGCCTTCATAACTATCATCTAACAATGATTTATGTTTGGCCAAAAGCTCGTCAAGTTGTTCTTTTGCATTTTGGTTTGCTTTTCTCATGTATGTGGGATTTTACATGTTTCCCATTTGTATTTGCACGGCTACGACACACAGATGCAATGTGACCAATTTTCTCACATTTGTAACACTTGGACGTTTTAAATTTACATGTATGTGGAGCATGATTGCCTCCGCATCTATAACACACTATTTGTTCATTAGTCTTAGAGATTCTCTGGTAAACTGAATGTTCCCGGGCTAGGAACTGTTTTATTGAACTGTACTGCGCATGCTCGCAGGCTCGTGCAAGAACTCAAAGCAGAATACATCCAATTACATATTCAAAATACTACAATCCTGTAGCTGTAACAGTCATATTTTGAAGGGTTCCGCAAAATCACAGTATTACTGAATAACTGAATAACAATGATTTATGTTTGGCCAAAAGCTCGTCAAGTTGTTCTTTTGCATTTTGGTTGGTGTAAGTCATAGTATTTCTTGCAGTAACACTGAAAATTTTATCCCAATTTAACTTGACTTTTTGTAACCAATTTCTACCCAAAAGTGTAGGTTTATTGTCATGATTTGCTACTATCATGGGCAATGTCATCTTTTGACCCTGGTACGCCACATTACAGCTCATCTCACCAACAATGTCGAGCATTTCGCCCGTATAAGTTTTCAGTTCCACCCTTGAGGGTGAAAGAGGCACATGTCTAAATTTCTCATTGTACACATTTTTGCTCATGATCGAGAAATCAGCTGCTGTATCTATCTGCATTAGACATGGTATCTTATTTACACACACTTCCACAGTGTAACCTTTCTCTCTTGTAGGTTTACCTGTGTTCATAGAGTACAATGAATATAAACCAGCATTGTTCTCATCATCACTGTTACCCGTACAATTTTGTACTTTCCCTTTTGGTTTGCTTTTCTCATGTATGTGGGATTTTACATGTTTCCCATTTGTATTTGCACGGCTACGACACACAGATGCAATGTGACCATTTTCTCACATTTGTAACACTTGGACGTTTTAAATTTACATGTATGTGGAGCATGATTGCCTCCGCATCTATAACACACTATCTGTTCATTAGTCTTAGAGTTATTGACCCTTGAAGTTTCCAGCTTGCTGACGGTACCACTGTCTTTGTCTGGGTTGCCACATACATTACTGCTGGCAGGATGAAATTCCCTAGTTTTCCTTTCTGCCATCTCCATCGCCGTTGCAATTTGGCAAGCACGGGTAAACGTAAGGTCAACTGTGTTCAACAGCTTGTTTTGAATCCTCTCATCGATTAACCCACAGACGAATCTGTCTCTCAGTGCTCGGTTCAGAAAATCGCCATAGTTGCAATGCAGCGAAAGTTTTTTCAAGGCAACAATATAGTCGCTTATCGACTCACCCTCTCTCTGGTTGCGTGTACCAAAATGAAAACTCTCAGCTATCTCCAGTGGTGCTGGGTTATAATGGGTCTCAAGAGCTCGCACAATTTCATCAAGTGATTTGTCTTTTGGCTTTGACGGCGACAGTAAATTCTTTAACGTGGAATACACTTCCGGTCCGATTTCTGTTAGGAAGATTGTTTTTTTTCTATCTCTAACAGTCTCATTATTGTCATCGTGACCCTCACCTGGATTTTCCACGATACCATTGGCAACAAAAAACATTTCCATCCGTTCGACATACGAACTAAATGTCTCTCTCTCTGGCAAAAATTCGCCGAGTTTACCAATGAGACCAGTCGCTCCCCCCATTTCTACGCAATGTAACCAGTTGCTGCCCACTCGTGCCGTCCTTGGGAAAATTTACCAAGTCTTTCTCCAACGAAAAATCTAGTGTAACGTCCTGGAATTTCCTCGTGTTACTCACTACACGTAGAAAGTCCCAATCCTCGTCGCCAATGTAATATATTGGGATATTACTAAAGATTGGTTCATCCAAGAACTACTAGACAGACACGATGCTCTGGTAAACTGAATGTTCCCGGGCTAGGAACTGTTTTATTGAACTGTACTGCGCATGCTCGCAGGCTCGTGCAAGAACTCAAAGCAGAATACATCCAATTACATATTCAAAATACTACAATCCTGTAGCTGTAACAGTCATATTTTGAAGGGTTCCGCAAAACCACAGTATTACTGAATAACATTTGTTTTTGTTAAACCTGTCTTCTTGTAAGTCTTCTGCTGAGCTTATTTTGAACATAAAGAGGCATATGTGGTATCATTCGAAAGTTAATTTACTTTTCTTTAAAACGATATATTGCAATATGCAATATTATCTATAGTTTTCATGAAATGAGACCAAAACTTACCCCATACCCCAAAGTTTTATGTCGCAAGTTACAGTCAAAACTAATGTCAAATTCTACCAATTATTTTCCTAGACACTTTACAAATGGCAATGTTTTGTATAAAATATATTTAATTTGGTACAGGGACATGTCAAAGATATGAGTTAGACTTTTAACAGACAAAAGATTGGGATTGAATGACTGTTACTTGCATGTTTTGAAGAGTACCGTGAAGTTAGAGTTTTACCGACTCGCATATGTTTTTGTTAAATGTGTCGTCTTGTAAGTCATCTGCTGAGCTTACATTTTACTATAACCTAGCTTATGGGCTGCCATAAGAAAGACAATTTATTTGGCTTTAAAATGACATATTGTAATATGCAAAATCTTCTGTAGTTTTCATAAAAAAGGACCAAATCTTACCCCATACCCCAAAGTTTTATGTTGTAAATTACTGTCAAAACTATTCTTAAATTCTACCAAATATTTACCTAGACATTATATAAAAGGCAATGCTTTGTATCAAATTGTTTTATTTGATACAGGTACATGTTAGGAACTTGAAATAAACTTTTAACACAAAAATATCCGGATGCTGTAGCTGTAACAGTCATATTTTGAATGGTACTGCAAAATCATAGTATTGCCAACTCGCATACATTTTCGTCAAACCTGTCTTCTTGTAAGTCGCCTACTGAGCTTATTTTATAACATAACGTGGCAAGTTGGGCATCATTAGAAAGTTAATTTACTCTTATTTAAAATAATATATTGCAATATGCAATATATTTTTAACAGTTTTAATGAAATGGGACCCCAACTTACCCCACACCCCAAAGTTGTATGTTCCAAATTACAGTCAAAACTAATCTCAAATTCTGCCAACTGTTTACCGAGACATAATACAAAGGGCAATGATTTGTATTAAATTTACTTTATTTGCTACAGGTTCATGTTAGAAACTTTAAACGAATTTTTAACAGAAAAAATATTGTGATGCTGTAGCTGTAACAGTAATACTTTGAAGGGTACCACAAAATCATGGTATTGCCAACTCGTATACGTTTTTGTTTAACCTGTCTTATTGTAAGTCATCTGCTGAGCTTATTTGTTAACATAAGTTGGCAATTGGGGTATCATTAAAAAGGTTTTTTTTCTTTGATATAACATATTGTAATATACAATATCTTCTTTAGTGTTCAGGAAATAAGACCAAAACTTACCCCATACCCCTAAGTTTATATTGCAAATTACTGTCACTACTGATTTCAAATTCTACCAAACTTTTACCTAGACATATTACAAAAGACAATGATTTGTATGAAATCTGTTTTATTTGCTAGAGACATGCCACAAATATGAGATAGACTTTTAACAGACAAAATACTGGGATTAAATGGTTGCTGCTGTCATGTTTTGAAGGGTACCGTAAAGTCACAGTCTTGCCCACTCGTATGTGTTTTTGTTAAATATGTCATCTTGTAAGTCATCTGCTGAGCTTACTTTTTACTCTAACCTATCTTATGGGCTATCATTGGAAAGACAATTTTTGCCAGAAAGCGACCAACATATAGTAATTTGCAATATCTTCAATAGTTTTTATGAAATAGGACCAAAACTTACCCAATATCCCAAATTCGCGAACTGCAAAGTTTTAGAACAGATGTAGTTTGCAAATCAAACTAAGGGCTTGGGTGATGAGGTTTTGCTATTTCATTACAACTTAAGATGATCATGCACTTTATGATATGCTAAAAATAAGAGTGGTAAAATCTTTGTAATGATACCCTACAATCTGGGTTATGAACAAAATAAAGGTTGGCAGATAAATTTCATGGAAACCTGTTTAATAAAATTTCAAAGGTTTCAGCAACATATACTGCTATCCTTCAAACCATGATGCTAACAGCTATTAAATCACAATAATTATCCTTATCCTGGTATCTTTCATAGTTGGAAATGTCTCTGTAACAAATAAAATAGGTTTCAAACAAAGTTTGTCTTTTTTATAGAATTTTTCAAAATTAAATGCTAGTTTTGACAGTAATTTACGACATAAAACTTTGGGGTATGGGGTAAGATTTGGTCCTTTTTTATGAAAACTATGGAAGATTTTGTATATTACAATATGTCATTTTAAAGCCAAATAAATTGTCTTTCTAATGGCAGCCCATAAGCTAGGTTATGGTAAAATGTAAGCTCAGCACATGAGGGAAAATGCCAAGAGGATTTGACCGGTTAAGAAGGGCTTGACTACGCAGTTTCTGCGTAGTGAAGCTTCATTACGTATTCATAGTGACCCCTGGCCAGCTGTCAATAACTTTGGGGGCTTTTGTCTTTTGGCCTGCTTTGCATAATAATCGCAATCATACCAATCCATAATCCAATACCACTAGGTCAAAATTTGTAAGACAATAGTTGTAAACATAGACACAAACAGCACAGAACAGACAGTAAATAGACGGTACACAAACAAAGTCAAATTCATGAAAGAAAGATATATGGACCTCTGGCCAAAAGACCAAGAAGTGATGTCAGGTGTTTCGAAAATAGTAAGCGTTGCATATGCGTCGTTGGGCACGACCTGCCAATCACCCAGGTAGTCAATTAAACTATTAATTGACTGTTTACCGACCCAATTAACACTATCCAGCAGTATCAGTCATATTTTAATCGCGTGGCCCGGGTGGGCACAACGTAGGAACGCGTGTATTTCTATGTGTACGTTTCTATCACTTGTGGTGTTGTTTGTACCATCGTGCGTTTGAAGTCCTTGTTTCACCTACAGCATTACCTTCAAGGTGACAGGCTTACTATTAATGTTCAGTATCATTGCACCGAGTTCTGCCCACGGTGAAAAACACCTGTTTTGCCTACTAATTACTGCCCGTCGCTGCCCGTCCTGAATGTAGCCTATCTATAGCTACAGTAATCACATAAATCATTTATCAGTTTTGATATATACCGGTACTCCTAAATTGTAAGTTTGATCAAAATCGAGACCACATTCAAGGGCTATACAGACTGTCCATGTACGCACACACAGTGACAAGAAGGCGGCAAACACCTACTCACCAAGCACATCGAATCGGCGAAAAGAAGCATAAAAAAGCTAGGCTCATCGCCAAAACAAACGCGCCAAGCGCTAACAAAAACCCATACCAAGCGGCCCTTTTCAGGGCCACCAAATACTCCAAAACGAGAACTACCAAAAAATACGATAAAATGACATAGAACACACAAACACTTAAAAGAAATAACAAAAATCGTACACATAACAAACAACTGAAACACAACATTAAATACAAAATAAACAATCACAGTAACGTAACAGAAAACATGGCCGTGGAAATAAATCAGCTATTTCTAAAGAAAAGCCGACAACAACATGAAATTCAACAACAACCTATCATCGCTCAAACTATGAAACTCCGAAAAATAGTACTAGGCAAAAACCTTAAAATTCATTCGGACACCAACAAAACCAAAAAGAATAAAACCACCTCAGGATTACAACAAATAAAGTCGTATAATGTGACTGCGCTACATCGTGAGACACAAACAATCGCAACACCAACTCAAAGAAAAGTCAAATTGGACTCCACGAACAACAAAAAAACAAAAACTTGAA
>LD344348.1:21417-34389 GCA_001465055.1 Ptychodera flava | reverse complement strand
CCATCTTCCCGTGGCATGATGGATCTGTTGGCACTGTGTAATATTTATCACCATGTGATGTCATGGATCTGTTGGCACTGTGTAATATTTATCACCATGTGATATCATGAATCTGTTGGCACTGTGTAATATTCATCACCATGTGATATCATGAATCTGTTGGCACTGTGTAATATTTATCACCATGTGATATCATGGATCTGTTGGCACTGTGTAATATTTATCACCATGTGATATCATGTATATAAATAGTACTATTAATAGCTCAGGCCATGTTCTTATATGATTTGCCTCGTATTTAAACATAATAAATTTATACAACTTTATCTTTAATTTTACATTACCGAGACTTGCGTTATACATGTTGTCAATTTATTTTTGTGAGCAAGTCATTTGTTATGCAAATCATGAATAAATTGTACAGAACCAATCAGCTGCTACACCTTACAGTATTCCTTGGGGAAACTTTTATCGGACCAATATATATATTTTTAAATATAATTTGTAGAACACAAATCTATAGTATTGGCCAAACATAACTAGGTTTTGAATTTTAGTTTTCTTCAGAAATATCCCAAAGGCCAAAACTATTTAAAATGGATTGCAAAGTACCCTCTCTGTTGTCCCTATGTTGTAAAACTCACAATAAAAAAAAAAGCATCTCATCTTCATTGCTTTACTGTGATATTTTTTGCAAAATCTACTGTCTGCTGGAATCTTAGGTTTTCATCGTCTACCTAATTCAATTTCAAGATTGTGATCACTTAGTTTGAATTTTGAGATATTTTTACCTAAATTGAAATCATTAATGTCTCTAAGATACATCTCTTAACTGAATTCTTTCTTCATTAATTTCTGAATATTGTTTTCAGAAGATTTTTTATATCTTGCTTAGTTTTTATTTGAGCAGAATTTTAACGAAATCAACGAGGTTTAAATTCACCGCTCTGTAAGTTTTTCGGGCATAAAAATTGTTTCAGAAGGTTTAAAAAAATTCTGAGACACAGTTTGGAAGATACTCAGAACAGCTTGCTCTCACACACATTTCAGCCACATATCTCCAAGCATTGAAACAAAAAAGGGAAAACCGACTTTTGAAAGGTTAATGCAAATTGCCTGTCACGTGATACTATGGTAACCAAAATGTTCCCCTGTATCTAGGCTTTCCGACAATATATAATTTACAGGGGTTATGGGCTTATTAACCACTAGAGAATTGTTAGTTTAAAAAGGTCAATTTCTTGTCTTGGAACCTTAATGTTGAGGTTACAATCATCAAGGGTTGTTTCAATGTGTTTTACCCATTTTGTATGATTTATATTTTGCTCCTTTATGATTATTTAACAATGATTACTTAGAAGACATCATGAAGGCTACAAATCTCCAAATTTCTTAAACACAAATTACAGACTGGGCTGTAATGTGCTGTTTTCAGTCCATGTCGGTGCAAGTACTTTGTGTGAGCAAAGGTCATGACAAGGTCAGGGGTTACAAGTACCACTAGGTCATGTGACATCCACAGTGCTCTGCACCTACATTGAATGTAAAACTACTGGTGACAATATCTCTATGTGGTCTTTGTGAAGCAGCTGTGCTCTCTGCAAGTCAGTGGTATTCAGCTTCAAATTTTAGATGGCTGGCTACGTAACTGCGGCAATTTGAACATTGTTTCACAATTCAAATTATTGTAGATTGACACACAGTCAGGTGACCACCCAGATGGGGTTGAGTGGGATAGCATTTCTCACCTTGCATGGGATGAAAGTCATAATTCATACATTTGCCTGTTAACTTTCTCTGACAGCAAAGTCTGTGTACCAACCATTACAAGTGGCTTGTTGGGGAATGCTTTACACACAGATTTTATATTATGATGTCGCCAATCACTAAATTTGAGGTATTTTTTTTATAAATGTACTCTTATGATGTCATAGCAGGGTTGGTCATTAGTATTAACATTCAATTAAGCACAGATTTGTATTGTTGAATTACATGGAATACTGATAGGGTTTCTAGTTTACGATAAAAATGCAATCATCTGATCCTGATTTCTCTGCTAAATGATCATGCATCAAATGATGGGCTTTTTTCGGGCACAACTGTTTCCAATTTTGAGTGATTTAATCCAGTGTTACAGATACAGACTAATCAATACAACTGGCATTGAAGTTGTACATTTATCTGCCAAAACAATAATTCTAGGATATGCCTTGTTCAAGTCGTTCATGTTGGGTCCATTGATAATTTCACTTGCCAATGGATGAAACTGCATAGATTTCATGTGACTCAGTTCAGCGCTTGGGGTAAGGTTTCCTCAGAGTTGCAAGACTTGAACACACAAATGATGCAGTCTGTAGGACGATGTTACGTCCTGCCAGCTACTACTTTCAGTGTCTGGAAATCATTATCAACAGAGCACTTCAGTAATCATTTACATCATCTTGAAATTTTATTTGTGTTAAAATCAAGACAGACTTAACAATTAATTACAAGTCTCTTGAAAATTTTATCTAGATACTTAAATCACAACTAAAATTATCCAAATTATGACCACCAAAAATTCATAAAATTATTGGACAAGACTGTAAATCCATTATTATAAATCTTTAGTCCAGCAGGTCAAGACGATTTACACTATTAGATACCTTTCAGACACTCGGAGAGCATATGTACTTCAGTTTAAAAAATATTACATTGATTTACATGTACCTTACACTTTGAAGGTACTTGTGGTCCACACACGTAGTCCTCAAGTTGTATACAATTATTTCTTTTCTTCCATTGTTATATTTAATTTTCCTTCCTTCAATGTCACTATTTCTTCACTCAGTGCGAAAATACGAGTCCTCTGTTCATCTATTATCCTTTGTTTGCTTTCCAAAGCGTTTGTTCTTGCTTCTTTATCCCTCTGTCTTTTCTGTTTCTCCACTTTTAGTTTTTCTTCTAACTCTGTTACATACGATTCCAGTCTCATATATTCTCTCACTAGGTCACCTTTGTTCATACTGTGTAGATTTTCTTCATGTAGTCTCTCGTAAGTCTCCGAGAAATCTTTCTGGAAAAATTGTCCTTCGCCGTCGCTATCATACTTTTCATCTGACGAATCATAACTTTCTTGCCGTGCGTACTTTCCATCCGTTTTTAAATCAGGTGTATTAACTTTGTGGTCTTCCATGAGGAACTGTGTTGTGTTGTAGGGTGTAAGGCGATCTTTGCGTTTCTCCTCGGCACGTCTTGCTTCCCTCTCCTCCAGACTTTTCTTTTCTTGCCAGGTCATTTCAGTGTACGGTTTCCACTTTCTCTTGCCTTTCTTGCGACGATGTCTTTTTTTCGACTGTCCATTAGATTGTCCGTTATCTTCTTTAATTGTCCCAACAGCGGAATCAATATGTACACGGGCACTCTTGACCGGGGACTTACCGTCGTCCATCGACGGACTCAGTTCACCAACACATTCGTCCGCTCGAGCACCTCCACTTACGTCTATCCTCTCCCGATCTATGTCCATATTTCTTTCAACACTTAACATCGTCATTTAGCGCAGCACACAGACAGATACAGTCATCGAAATGGCGGCAATACTGGCGAAATGGTATACGGGATGGACTGTCCACTGGCCGACACTTGTAGTAATGGAGTCGATTCCAACTGCAAACTGCTATTCGCCAGTGATGAACCTGCGAACGTTTGTTCAGGCACGTAAATAATATCCCTACGGCAGAAAATAATCCGGAAGTCCAAAACTTGCGTTACTTACGCATGAACTGAAAGGAATAAACTGCACAGAACATGTTACAATGTTTATAATAGTTATAATTTGTAACTCTCTACGTGATTGCTATATTGGGATACATGCACTTTCTCAATCTGGTCTTTGCGGAAGAATATGTCTGATATGTTAATTTGATGCGAATGCAAATACAACGTGCCAGGGAAGCTAAAGGTCATGTAAAGTTATTATGAGTATTGCCAAACCTCGTTTTCCAATTCTATTTTACTGTTGTTTCTCATGTTTGAGTACCCGCATCTTGAAGAACATTTTCGACAGTTTTAAGGTGCACCAGCAAAATGAGTGGCCACAAATGCATACGCGACACCTGTCGCGTGTGTCTTTTGGTAGCTCCATAACACGTATGTACGGCGCTTAGGGGAGCACCATTTGATTGGGGGGGGGGTATGGAGGAAGTGGGTATGGGAGCAAATTTTTTTTTTCCTGTCAGAGTGACAGCAATTTTTTTTTTTCTACTGTCAGACCTGCATCAATTTTTTTCAAATGGAGTAGCAGTGCAATTTTTTTTTATTGGTCATCAAGTTTGTAATGCGTTGTATATAAGGGAGTCGTCAAATCCTGATGTACCCTGCTACACTATCATCAGTTATCTCATGATGGTTCAAAAAAGGTGAATTCCCATCAAAATGAAATTTAAAGTCACGCAAGAGGCTTAGGGGGAAAGTGTTACAGGGGCTTTCCCCTATCTTGTATGGATATTTTTAAGATATTGATGTGTGCAATGGTGCAGTCTGGTGCAATTAATCTGAGAGGTTTTTCAATTTTTTTTAATAAGTGAAACTGTTAGAACACCCCAAGGGGGAGAGCACCAGAGGGGGTTCCCCCTCTCGTATTGGAAATTTTGAGAAATTGATGTGTTTAATGGTGCAATCTGAGAGGAGTTTCAGTTTATTTTGCACTCGGTAAAACTGTTTGAAAATGACATTGAACACTGATATTTTTTTACATTTTTTGCATGATCAGTGTTTGAGTCACAATATTCAACAACCAAACAATGACAATACATTTTGTGAAAAAGTTCTGTTTGCCAGAGATTGAAGACAAATGAATATACGGAACGGAAAATCTGTCCCCTTCTTGTGTCATTTCTCCAGCTGCCAGCTTCTAATGAAAAGCCTGAATATGATATGTTTAACAGTCAAAATGGTCATTGAACTGAGATCAATTAAAACATGTTTCTGTGATAATAAAGGATGAATTCACAACATTTCAGTTTTGTCCTAGATCCTGTGAAAATTTTGAAATATTGATGTGCGCCACGGTGCAGTGTAGTGCAATCTGAGAGGTATTTTCAATTTGTCTTTTACCAGTAAAACTGTAGAAGACTCAAGGGGGAGAGCACGAGAGGGGGGTGCAAAATAAAATATGATTTCTTGGGTCAGAAAAGGGAAGGAAAATATTGAGTGCACTGAGGTGTATAAAAGTAGACCTATGTAGTGCATACTTATATCATAAGTGCTGGGAAAAAACAAGAATTGCTTGTGGTAAAAACATTTGCGCCGCCAATGGCGCCGCGCCGACAAAGAATACATGAGAATAAGGTTTCCAAATTTTGCTCATTTCTGGTACAATTTGGCAATTTTTTTTTTCACTTCTGTCTGTTATGACAATTTTTTTTTCTCATGACATGACAAGATCAATTTTTTTTCCCTTCTATTGCACCTGGTGACAATTTTTTTTTTCTCAAAATCCTCCATTATCCCCCCAGAAATCAAATGGTTCTCCCCTTATCTGACAAAACGTGCTTATGGGGAGAACCTTTTGATTTTTTTTGGGGGGGGGGGTATGGAGGAAATGGGTATGGGAACCAATTTTTTTCCTGTTACAGTGACAGCAATTTTTTTTTCTACTGTCATACCTGCATCAATTTTTTTTTCAAATGGAGTAGCAGTGCAAATTTTTTTTTATTTGTCATCAAGTTTGTAATGCGTTGTATATAAGGGAGCTGTCATTATTTACAGCCTGAAACTCTGAAAGCCTGAAAATTTCGAGTGACCCCCCCCCCTCATCAACCATGATGAATTTGAGTAACTCCCCTCTCTAACTCTGAAATTTTGACTGATCCCCCCCACTTAGAAAAGTTAAATACCAATACATGTCATTGTAAAATTTACAAAATACAGCAACAGTAAAGACCTTTGAAATCCTGATGTACCCTGTTAGATTATCATCAGTTATCTCATGATGGTTCAAACATGGAGGTAGAAAGGTGAACCAATCAAAATGAAATTGAAAGTCACAATAAAATAAAGATATAAAAGCTAACGCAGTATCTAACCATATAGTATATTGTTTAATTTTGATGGCTATTATGACAGGGTTTTCACTAGGATATCCGACCTGGCAGAATATGAAAGTACAGGGGGACAACACTGAGAGGCTTAGGGGGAAAGTGTCACAGGGGCTTTCCCCTATCTTGCATGGAAATTTTTAAGATATTGATATGTGCAATGGTGCAGTCTTGTGCAATCTGAGAGGTGTTTTTTTTTAATTTTTTTTCTCAGTGAAACTGTTAGAATACCCCAAGGGGGAGAGCATGAAATTTTGAGAAATTGATGTGTTTAATGGTGCAATGAGAGGAGTTTCAGGTTATTTTGCACTCGGTAAAACTGTTTGAAAATGACATTGAACACTGCAATATTTTTTTTACATTTTTTGCATGATCAGTGTTTGAGTCACAATATTCAACAACCAAATAATGACAATACAATTTGTGAAACAGTTCTGTTTGCCAGAGACTGAAGATAAATATAAATATACAAGAACGGAAAATCTGTGACCTTCTTGCGTCATTTCTCCAGCTGCCAGCTTCTAATGAAAAGTATGAATATGGTATGTTTAACTGTCAAAATGGTCATTGAACTTAGGTAAATTAAAACATGTTTCTGTAATAATAAAGGATGAATTCACAACAGTTCAGTTTTGTCCTAGATCCTGTGAAAATTTTGAGAAATTGATGTGCAATCCGATAGGTATTTTAAATTTGTCTTTTAAAAATTGTTAGAAGACCCAAGGAGGGAGAGCATGTGAGGACATTGAAAATTTTGAGAAATGGATGTGTGCAATGGTGCAATCTGAGGTGTGTTTCAATTTATTTCATGCAAAAAAATTGAGTAACCCCGCCCCGTCTTCCTCTCCCCATTTTTAGTAACGCCCGCTGAAGTTTTCAATTTTTTTAGTGATCCCCTCCCTTGTATTTCACTATATTTGTTGTTCCTCAATTTTTCATTGTCAACTTGTACATCTCTCTAATATATTTATATTGAGAGAATAATATATTGGTTTCAACACTAGTTTATTGACTCCTGTCTTGTGTTTTAAAATTTTCACAATTTACAGAAGTCATAATGTCCCCTTTAGATAGTGCCTATGCCACTGAGATATTGCAACAGAATTAAATCCTAAAATATGATTTCTTGGGCAGAAAAGCGAAGGAAAACATTGAGTGTACTGAGGTGTTAAGTAGACCAATGTAGTGCATGCTTATATCATAAGTGCTGGGAAAAAAACATAAGAATTGCTTGTGGTAAAATTATTTGCGCCGCCTATGGCGGCGCGCGGGCAAAGAATACATGAGAATAGGGTTTCCAAATTTTGCTAACTGGTGCATTGTGACAATTTTTTTGAAGTAACTTACACTCGGAGTGTGTAAGCATCTGAGGGGAATGTGTAACCGCGGTTACGATTGTAAGTCATGTGATTAGGTCTACTGCGTGTTGTTTGAGTGTGATGACACGTGTGGAATTTCATTGATTTCGTCTTCACCCACAATGCATTGCAATGCTCTACTGATTTTTCACTGCTTGAAGACAGTACTTTGGTGTGGATGTATTAGGAATTATTATCCGTTTTACTACCAAGAAAAAATTCCAAGACAACGTAGTTGGTCTTTTACATGACTGTGCTTACAGGTATGTGTATTTGAATGCTTTGGTATTGAAAACAATGAACTTTTAAAAGTCTCAGAGTATGAGACACACCCCTCAAGTTGAAACGTGGAAGGACCAAGTGTTTTCCCATTTAACGTGGAAAAGTTTCTAAGTTGTTATTCTGTAGTTAGTTTGATTCTAGTAGTACTTTATGATAGTAGTGAAGTTTTATTTAACATGTTTAAATTTGGATTTCTGATTCTGAACGAAAGTTTCTGTGATTCTTAGTTGCTTTGTTTCAATGGGAGTTTTGTAGAATGTATTTGCTATCATGTTGACTTCGTCTCATCCTCAATGAGATTGTGTAAACAGAAGGAAACGTTTAATTGCCATTGGTCTTTTACATGACTGTGATTACAGAGGAGATCCAGTTAATGAATTACTGATACACTGCGTGTGTTCCTATTGTGTTCCTGTGTGTGGCCTGAGTGAAGAGATAACAAGGAGTGCCTGGAAGTGTTCGTGTCAATCATCAACTCGATTATTGCTACCAGGGTTGGAATGCCAAATCCCCAGGGAGGATCGTCTGGAAGAACTCTGTGTGTGTAACACGTAGTTTCCTATTAGATAGACTGTCATTGTCATAGCGACAGGACAGACATTGACCTACAACTCAAGGAGCAGCCATTGTACAACTATACGGACAATAGCTAAGTGAATGAACCCTAGACAACAGCCATTTTAGAATTACCTGGAACTTTATTATTGTGGAGGAATTTTAGATTTTGCGCCTGGAAATTATTTTCCAGAAATACTGCATTAGTTTTAATTATTGTAGATCAGTGTTTTATTCTTTTATTATTACTATCTTTTAGTTGTAGTGAAATACACCCCAATATAAATTGCAATGCAAATTGTACGATAATCATTCTTTCCTGGTTTGTTGATCGTGTGATATGATCTTGGGTCGGGTTTAGTTGACTGGTTTTAAAAAAAAATTAATTGATTAATTGATCGGTGCTCAGCGATTTTATGCAATCAATGAAATTTACTGTATTTTTTAACTATTATATGGCTATTTTGTGATGTTTGTGATTTTAGACTGCTCTAATTAAGATTTCGTTTGTGTGTTTTGTAACAGACGAAGTATTGTTTGAGGGATTACTTTCCACAAATGAGTAAGGCTACAATTCAGCTAAGCATGTTTTGTCAGATAAGCGCTGTACACACGTACACATGCGCTATTCTATAGACTGTAGGGCCATACGCCCACCCACGTTCGACCACTGCAGTGCTCTGTGCACTAATGCAGTTTTTTGATGCACTAACCTTACAGTACGAGACGAGTACCCGTTTTTTTCCCACCCGCAACCGCAGACAAAATTTTGGTAACAACTGAAGATCTTTGGTTGCGAACTATATAAAACCAATCGCATAATTGGTCTCATTAAACGCAATTTTAACTTGATCATTCAAGTTGATGTCTTTCGACATATGTTTATTTTGGTGCGTCCAATTTTAGAATACAGTCATTTTCAATTCAATTCTGACAGTCAGGCAAACCGTATAGAGTCAATTCAGAAACGTTTTCTTAGACATTTGCATCATAAGCAGGGCTGTCACAGTGACTCTTCATCATCGTGTCATATTGTGACTATAAATTGCTCTGTAATTTATTTAAAATTCAACCTTTGTTCTTACGTAGGAAATCAACTTATTAGATTGTACGTTTGTGCGTAAATGCCTTTATCTTACTTATAATGACTCTTTATGTGATGGTATGAGTGGACTCCCAAGATTACTTAAATTAAAACAATCTTCAACCGTACCAAATCTGAAGCTACAGTACCACAGCAGAACTGGGGCTGACCATACTTCGATGGGCTGATATTTATTGTTTAATGATTAATTTGCATATATATACATATATATACATATAATATATATATATATATATATATATATATATATATATATATAATGTACATATATATAATAAAATGGTACATCCCAATCATACATATATAAGAGTGTTGAGCTATTAAGAATCCTTTCACTTCTTCTGTCTGATGATTGTAGGATGCATGAAACTTAAGTAACAGATACCATTACTTTGTAATTAAAGTAATTTTGTGTATTATTATCTATTATTTATAGCGCACTGCTTTAGCATCACTGCTTTAGCATCGAGCACTGTAATTTCTCACCAGGACATCTGTATACAGAATTCCCCCATGGGGACATCTATATACAGATGTCCCCGTAGGAAATTACAGTGCTCAATGCAAAACACATAGCTCAAATTACTTCAAGTACAAAGTAATAATTTATGTTACTCAAGTTTCATGCATCCTGTAATATTCAGAACTGAAAGTATTTTTTAGCTCCACGGTTTCATTTACATGGTTAGGATGTACCATTCTATTTCTGGGTGGTGTTCAAATTTGATAAACAATATTCATTTTGGTGGCAACATTTTAGAACCAACACAGCTAGATTTGTCAGCATTGATTAATGTGTAGCTTTTCTGATATACAAAGAGTAACTTGATGCTTTGTCAATAATTGATCACGAGAGGTCAAAGACCTTATTCTTGTCTTTTTAAATACCAAATAAACTCTGTGCTCTTCCCATATGGGAAGTGCACAGAGTTATCAGTTCAGTGAGACAGTAAATCTTTTCACAGTTAAAACCTGTCTAGGACACCTTTTGGAAAAGCACGAGTGTCCTTCATAAAGAGGTATCCATAACAGACATTTTCAGTTGCCTTGGCTGTGTACCATTGGCCTGTAGGTGCCACACAGCTATGACAGAAAATGCCGAAGCACAGTCACTACATGCACACAATTATTGCAGCTATATGCAGGAACTTTCCTTGTAAGCTCTTTGACATCCATCATACAATCTTTTGATCATATTATATTATATTGTATTGTAACAATATCACTGCAAAGGAATAAATGCTTTTTCTTCATGTTTTCTCAACGATGAGGGCATAAAGAGCAATTTTTTGATCATCAGCACAAGGGGTGTCTTGGTCGTCTTGTCTCGAGCCGGGTTTTCCAGTAAGCCTAGGGGACTCGCTGAGACCCATGACAACTGTACATTTTCAGAGTCATTACATTTAGTGCAGAACAGACAATAATTGGTTCAAGTCTGTGATTTGTGAAAGTGTGAGTTGGGTGAATGTGATAATTGTGTTCTGTTTTCATATGAAACATGTCAGTAGGACCATGATACAGGCAACTTTCACCCATATTCTGGCAGAAACTCACTCACTACTGCGCAGACTCAAAGGTAACATCTTTCATCACTAGGGAAACCTGACCTGGGTTGCCAAATTTCAAATAGGTTTGTATAAAAATAGAAGAGACACAAGAGTAACTGTTGAAAATGAATTTATTTTTTTTTAAATTCACAGACTTGAATCAAGTCTACACGCAGAACACGATGCAAGTCACTTCTTCATGACTTTATTTAAAGTCGCAGCCTTCAATGCCTGGTTCTGTAGTTTGCAGAAAACCTTCACTTTGGATATACCAAATACATCAAACAGTTAGTGTTTCTAAGATGAACATGAAACATTTAAGTCATTGTTGTAAATAGTCCCCACACAGCAAGATTGCGGTGGGTTTATGTCATGCTGGCAAAACTGTTTGGTGGTTGTTTTGCAAAATAAGTTTTCTACAAATAATCAAAATGATGGCTTGAAAAAGAATACCGGTCATTCTTCATTTAATTTGGTGAGGTTTCTTTTGGTTTGTACATTCCTGCCTTGCCTTGCCGTGGTATTCAACTTCATATGCAGTGTTACTTTAGCTATCACGCCATTGCTTTCTCCAAGAACTGTTTACAATGCATTTTGCACTGTTCACAATGCATTTTGCACTGTTTATAATGCATTTTGCATTATAACACACCTCATCCGCAGTCTAATTCACCTATTGATAGTCACGTGGGATGCGTACTTTTTGCGCTGATCCACGTAAACGACATCATCAGGCATCATTTGTTGGAACTGTTGCCTGCCAGGCATCAGTTCTGAAAAATGATGCCCGCTGACATCAAAAACGACATTGACAAATGGGCAGACCGGAATGTAAACAAAGATGTCGTCTGCAGCCGATCGAAATTAACGATATTGTCGAGAAATTTCTAGGTTTATCCTACTTTCTGAAGAAAAACTTAATGCTCTGGTTTCCAACAAGGACTCGATACGGACGAAAACTATAATCGAAGGTGTATTGAACGTTTTGCAGAAGTATTGCAATCCTGTTGGGAAACACCTTATCTTACTGAATCACTCCAAGATATTACCTGCGACAAGTTTTGTTTTTGGTATGTTTTTATGCATGGCTACGGATGAGGTGTGTTATAAAACACATATTGACTGGCCATGTGGGCAACAGCATATGTCTTTAACCCCTCGGGCCTGTGAGTCACCCCCAAAATGGACTGTTTCACTCTGCCTTCCGCCTCGAGAAACACTCCATTTTTGGGGGTGACTCACAGTCCCTCGGGGTACAGACATGTGCTGTTGCCCACATGGCCAGTCAATATGTGTATAATGTTGCCTGAAAATTTTATCTGTAGAGTGTGCCGTCAGGATTAAACTGACCAAGATTTCAAAATGTATTAATCACAATCAGGCAAAGTTTAATAGCAATGCTGGAAGGAATTTATCAGTCCTGTTTCCAGACTCTAGAGAACAGTGTACATGATAAAGTTATCACAAAACTGAGTTCAAATCCAGTCTATTACATTGCATCAGATGCTTCAGTTCATAGCAGAGCGTTCTTTTATTTGTGGACACATGTACACACTGTTCTAAATTTGCCCAAATCCTGTCTAGTCTGGGTAAAATGGTGAATTTCAACTTCTTTGTTAATTCTTTTGTTGTCTTTTAATTATTCTGCATTCACCTAATTAAGTCAGAATACAGTTCATACACTGGATAATTTACATCATGACATGTGAACATGACATTAAAACCTCAAGAGGAGTGCCAGTGTGAGAAGAGAGTCCAAAGTTTGTATGTGGTGTTTATGATGGTGTGTCGGGTTTTTTAGGCAATTCAAATCCAACCATTTCAGCTGTGGCCTTCACACTTCTTTCACCTTGCCCACGGTGCTCTAAATGAAGTTCCTGAAATATACAAATAAATAGAATAGAGTTAATCACCGCATTTCAGTTTGACAGAAATTGAGATCAACAAGTCATCGTTGATGACACAGTCCCCACTTGTTAATGGGTGCTTTGATTACAGGTCCTCAGAGAGGATAGAGTCCTCTTCATTAGGTCTGTGATAAAAAT
>LD344342.1:291251-303229 GCA_001465055.1 Ptychodera flava | reverse complement strand
CTGGTATGGAGTGAAGGGACCAAAGAAACACTTATAAGCCAATTTTGGTTTGGTTAAAAACAAACGAAGAAAATTTGGCGTGACACCGATTTCAGTGCCAATTTCATCCATATACGCGATGTAATCTACTTGCAGGGTATGTCGAGGTGACTTCACGTATCTCGATGCGGCGGCTTCTTTCCTACGATTGATATCAATGATCATGGTTTCCTGAGATGGTAGTCTGGCAAAACCTTTGAACACTCTTGTGGCCCATCGACATTGAATCTCTGATATTGGAGTAACGGCCCCGAATGGGTGTACCAGTCCGATTACCGCCAGTGTACCGTGTTTCATTTGTGGAGGAAATACATATTTGTACAAGGTCACTTCGTTGTTGGTCACTTTGATGATGGACTCATCCAGGAACGGGAAGGCGAATGTGTATCCTGTTGCCATGATAACCTCATCGATGTCTTCTTCCACTGTGCCGTCTTCAAACTCTACGCTGGTTTCCAAGAAACGCTTCACATTTGCCTTTATCTTGATGCCACCGGACAAAATCTCATGCAGCAAATAATCATTCACTGTCAGACCCTGTTGAAGTGGATTATTGCGTGGTTGTAATCCATAGATTGCGTGATCGAAGGTGTTACTTACGCCTCTTTGAATGTATCTTGCTAACAAAGGAAGAGGCATCGCGTTCAGAGCCCGAGAAAAATAGACGCTAGCTGGCAGTCCTTTTGGACCCACTCTACTCACCACCCAGGTTCCTCTTCTTGTGCTCAGCAAAACCTGAAATTCAGATGAACGAGCATTATTTTTTGAAACAGTATTTTAGGGAAAATATTGTGGCGCAGAACGAAATGGAAATTTCTGTTGTCGCTGAAATCAAAAGAGAAAAGAATAATGCAATTGTTGCTTGAGGCACACTGTAGACAAGTGCATTTTCTGAGATATACTCAGCATTCGCAGTCCAAATTTGACATATTTGATGTCAATGTACTTGACTCACAATGAAGAAACCACGGTTTATTTTTCGCATGTTCATTGGAATGAACGGCTTTTTACATTGACCTACTGAAACCCTCTCCACGGTCCCCTATATCATATACTGTTATGCATGTTACATCTCAGATACAGGCACTCGATGTCGTCTTTACCTGTGAACAAACGCGTGCCAGATCCACCGCCGCATCGCCGCCGGAGTTACCGATCCCAATCACCAAAACGCGTTTATGCTCGTAACCACGCGAGTGCTTGTAGTCGTGGCTATGGATAACTCTGCCTCTGAAAACGTCCTGTCCTGGAAATTTCACCGGATTGGGATCGACATGGTGACCCGTACACGCCAGCACCGCATCAAAGGTTTCTTTCTTGCTCGTGTATTTCTCCTTGTCTGTATATTCTACATCCCACTTTCCAGTTGCGTCAAAATCTGTCGCTGGCTTAACACTATTGACGTGAGCGTTGAAGTGAACGTACTTTAACAATCCAAACTGATCAGCATAAAGTCTGAAGTATTTCATCACCCAGGTATTATGCATGTAGTTTGGAAATTCTTTAGGTGCTGGGAAATCACTGAAACTCATGATCTCTTTGCTTGTATTGATCACTGTTGTTCGGAATACACTGGCGTGACCTTCTCTGATATCTTCATGGTAGTTCCACAGCCCACCGATGTCTGTACTTTTTTCAAAGCATACCGGTTCAAGACCTTCATCCAGACAACATTTAATGGCCGTTAGCCCACTGGCTCCAGCTCCTAGAACAGCGACCCTCTTAGACATGTTGTTCAACGGGGAACTTTTCGACACAGGCGCAACAAATGATACACAAACGGTATTAAATTGACCAAATCCGTACAGCACTGAGTGCAAAGCCTTTGTAATATAAACTTTTGTCACGAAACATTAAAATAAATTTTCATAGCATTTAGGTCAGATGTTGTGGTTTCAAAATAGAGCGCGAGAGATGAATAATAGCCTAATAATAAGATGGGGTGGAAATGACCTATTTTCAATGACAATTTCGTTTTTTATGAAGTGATGTCGAAGTAATATTTAACGGGAGACCTGTTACGGTTCATAAATTTGTAACCCTCGCTGAGACTTGAACTTAAAAATAAACATATCGCAAAAAACTTAATGTGCCCACTTGTTGTGTTGACGTTTTTTGTTTGTCATATCCGGAAATATACTCCAGGCACCAAAATAGGTCTTTGACGTCCCGTTATGGGGATGGATATTGTCAGACTTGAGTTTAACCTATCCTACTTCACATTTAGCACCGGGACACGTTTGAGGTCAGGGACATGTTTAAGGTGTTAACGGACGTCACAACACACTATGCAAATTACATGACTTGATTCGGTTGGTGAAGGCTTTTTTCTCGCGGCAGTGCTGAAAAATATGAAAGGTTGATATTCAAGAGTTAGTGTCACAAATGGAATGCATAGAATTCTCCTTGATGGAGTTTTTCTGCTTCTTCGGCTAGAAAAGTCTGCAAATACGCTTTACAGAGCATTATGTTTCACAGTGAAGAGTTGGTCGAATGTCGGGATATAAAAAATTATCGAAACGTAACTGAGCAACTTACCTAGAACGAATGATTAGTTAAGTTTATTGTATCAATTTTTAACAATCATCTGAAAACCTTTATCCTTTGGCATAGCATCAGAAAATAGAGCATTGTGACGCATCGACTGCTTTAATGTACATTTTTAGCTCACGTGTTCACACACGTAAGCTAAGCGATGTCTACCTGTCTGTCCGTGTGTGCATACGTGTGTGTGTTTGTGTCTGTCTGTTTATTTACACGATAACTCAAAAACGGCTAAACAGATTCAAGTCGGACTAGGTAGACAGGTACATTTTACTCATGGCAAGAACTAATTTGATTTTGGTTGGTGTGGCTTTGATATAAATAAAGTTATGAAACATCATTTTTTTCATATAATGGTTTCCTGTTTAGACAGTATTGACTGTGTCAGCATATGTCAAGAAATGCTGCACGAAATTACATGAAACTTTTCACAGATGACAATCTCAGAACATTATGATGATACTACGAGTATCATATCAATTATCTCCTCACTTGCATATGTAATTACCTTTTGTAATTAGTGATATAACTCCCAAATTCCTACACCAAATTCGATGATACCTGCTAATATTGATCTGATAGATAATTAATTGTACTGTGAAGCATTGGGCATTTTCAAGCTAATAAATAGTTCATTTGCATATTTTATGAAGTTTTGTATTAGTCATATAACTCTGAAATAACTGCACCTAATTTGATATCTAATTGTCGCTTGAAGCACTGAGCAGTGTTAGGTGCAGCCAACGAACAATGCACTTTTAAAGGGGTCCTTACTACGATGAAATATATTGTGCATGACAAGTAATGTGAACTGATTAATTTTTAAGTCCAGAGGGTAATTAATTAGCTGTTCATAATTTGCCCTCCCACAGAAAATTTTTCGACTTACCCTCCCAAACTCAAACTTCATTTTTACCCATTCCCCACTTATTTTTGCCTGTTTCCCTTCCCCACTGTGAATTTTTGAAGCTCTCTCGCCCTGTGGCGAAAAAAACTTGCCAATTTCCCCTGCCCTGGCAACAATTACCCTCAAAAAGTTTTTCGCCAAGCCCTGTCCCCAGGACAATCAACCGATATCTGCCCTACCCTACGAAAAAAAACCTAAAATTTGCTCCCCTGCCACCTAAAAACATGTCCCCTGCCCGAGCAAAATTAAAATTTCCCCTGCCCTCGAAAATTGCTCCTGGAATAGCTTTTCCGATGAATAGCTCCGTTGGCTGCATCTGCAGTGTCATGTTAATAAATAGCTCATTGTCATAACAATGAACATTTGTAATTAGTCATATAGTTCCGAAATAATTGCACTACATTTGATGAAATGTGCTGCAGATACTGATCCAACAGATGTCTGACAGTGTTGAGAAACATTTAGTAATGTGAAGTTAACTAAGGGTTCATTTGCATATTTAACAAACTTTGTAATTAGTAATATAACTCTGAAATTATGGCGTCGAATTTGGTGAAACTTGCTAGAGATATTGATCTGATATCTCATTGTCGCCAGAAGCATTGAGCAGTATCAAGTTAATTAAGGGTTCATTTGCATATTCAATAAAGTCTGTAATTAATCATTTTTTAATTATGTTCCTCATGGTCATTGGAATGAATGGCTTATTAGATCCGTAAATCCGTACAGCACTAAGTGCAAAGCCTTTGTAATATAGACTCCTGTCACGAAACATTAAAATTAATTTTCATTGCATTTAGGTCAGATTGGTTTCCAATTAGAGAGCGCGACAAATGAATAATAGCGTAATGATAAGATGGAGTGATAGTCGACGTTTTTCGATTTTAATTTCTAATTTTAAGCAGATGTGAACATGGTTTATAACAGGTTCATTACATAGTAGTACGCGTCACACAAGAATCAGATATCTGTCAGATCATTATATGTAGCAGGTTTCATCAACGTTCGCACAGTACCCTCGGAGTTAAAGCACCAATTACAAAACTTCATTTAATATGCAAATGAGCTGTTTATTAATTTGACACTGCTCAATTCTTCATGGGACAATTAGATATCTATCAGATCAACATCTATAGCACATTTCATCAAATTTATTACTGTAATTTCGGATTAATATCACTAATTACAAAGTTCATTGGATATCCAAATGAACCCTTAATTAACTTGACACTGCTCAGTGCTTCACGCGACAATTACATATTTCTCAGATCAGTAACTGTAGCAGGTTTCACCGAATTCGGTGCAATAATTTCAGAGTTACTTCACTAATTACAATTAAAAGGTTCATTATATATGCAAATGAATCCTCAATTAACTCTACACTACTAAATGCTTCACAACATAGTCAGATATCTCTCGGATCAGTATCTTCAACAGATCTCATCAAATTTGATGCAGTTATTTTGGAGTTATATGACTAATTACAAAACTTCATTAAATGTGCAAATGAGCTATTTATTAACTTGACACTGGGCAAAGCTTCTCAGTACAGTTAAATATCTATCAGATCAATATCTGTAGCAGGTATCACCAAATTTGATGTAGGCATTTTAGAGTTATATCACTAATTACAAAAGTTCATTTAATATGCAAATGAGCAGATAATTGACATGACACTCATAGTATCATCAAAATGTTCTGCGATTGTCATCTGTGGAAAGTTTTATGAAATTTAAAGTTGTGCAGTATTTCTTGATATATGTTAACACTGTCATTACTGTCTCCATAGGAAACCATTATATGAAAAAAGATAGTCATAACTTCATTAATATGCAAGCCACACTAACCAAAATCCAATCAGTTCTTGCAATTAGCATACAGTACCTGTCTACCAAGTCCGACCTACATCCGTTCAGCCGTTTTTGAGTTATCGTGTAAACAGACAGACAGACACACTAACACACACACCACACACACACCAGCAGACAGACAGACAGACATCGCTATGACATTAATTCACATGAGTGAACACGTGAGCTAAAAATGAACCCCAACAAGTGGTAGATCAGAAAATCACTGTAGAAATTTGAGAGTCCGACTATCTGGCCTTGAGGCGCGTTCTACCTTAAATCAACTTTGGCAGCAAGAGAAACTGCATGGAATGGATAGAACAAACGTACAACTTCATTCACTACATTGCCTTTTATTGAACTTCAGAGCAGTAGCATGCAAACTTAACAAATAAGCATCACACGCTCAATGGAGTATTTCCAACATTTCGGAGATGACTAGTAATTAACTTGAATTTAATTATATATGCATTAAAAATACTCTAAGTTGATGACGTTATGAAAAACAACACATCGTCGGAAAGTACAGAAATATACTTCTTCAGAAACCGTATGTGATGACCAGACTTCCTCAGCATGACATGTTATTTTCAAATCATTGTGGCCATATATTTCTTTACTCATATAACCTCAGAATACCAAAGGGATAACAAAATTGGAACATTTTATAGACTAACATTGACACTAAATAGGTAGAATAAGAAAGATAAGGAATGTAGAAAGTTCCTTTATACGCCCTCTATCGTTGACATCGGCTAATATTTTAGTATCTAGTAGAATCACTTTGAGGATTGTCGAAATGATTATTGTTTAAAAATGTCTTGAAAAAAGCAAGGCATGTTCTGTTATGTGTATGTGTTTCGCTGGCTATAAATCATTCCTATCTGTTACCTATAAGGTCCATTAATATCTCTTTGTGAATTTTAAACCCTGCAAAAAGCTGACCAAGCAACATGTTGAAACACTCTTAAAAATATGACTGAAGATATTGCTTTATAAAACGACAATGACAGTATGGCTTTCTACAGAAAACTTTTATCTACTTCTATTGACACTTGCTTGAATGCTTATAATTGAAATAGCGTATAGCGTATATTTTGCAGTCCCGTGCATAAAATTATTCAGTTTGTGTATACTTCATGATGGCAGCCAAAATTACAACACCAAAAACTAGGAACGTGAATAAACTACCGACATACGATGTCTCCCTCTGTTGCTTAACTGGCCGTGTTTGGGTTGGGTAGCGGACACGGTCCATCATGGTGTGGATAGCTTTCGCAGCGCCATCCCATTTCCCGGGACCCATCAAACGATACTGGTACGGGGTAAATTGACCAAAGAAACACCTATAAGCCAATATCGGATTGGTTAAAAACAAAAGGAGGAAATTCGGCTTCACGCCGATATGCTCGGCGATTTCATCCATGAAAGGAATCAGATCTACTTGTATGGTGTGGCGCTGCGATTTCACGTATCTGGCCGCCATGACGTCTTTCTTTTTCTGGATGTCTGCCATCATTTTCTCTTTAGGGGGAAGTTTGAGGAGGCCCTTGAGAACTAGCGTTGCCCAACGGCATTGAAGCTCTGAAATAGCGTTTATAGGCCCTATTGGTTGGGCAAAGCCGATTATGGACAGTGTGCCATGTTTCAGGTGAGGAGGATATTGATACTTGTACAGTGGATTTTCGTTTTTGTACACTTTGATGACCGACTCGTCCAGGAACGGGAAACCAAATGTGTAACCTGTCGCCATGATAACCTCATCGATGTCTTCTTCCACTGTGTCGTCTTCAAAGACCACACTGGTCTTCAGGAATTTCTTCACGTTGGCCTTCACCTTGACGCAACCCGACAAGATCTCGTTCGGTAAGAAGTCGTTGATTGTCGGGTGTTCTTGTATCGGACTGTGTTCGGGCTGCAGCCCGAAGTTGGCGTGATCGAGATTGGCCTTCAGTTTCTTCTCGAGAAAATAAGCCTTTAGAGACAGGGGGATCGATTGACGGGCGCGTGTAAAATCGAAAATGTTGGAGGGCAGCCCCTCCGGGCCGACGCGATGTGTTATCCAGCATCCCCTTCTTGTGCTCAAAAACACCTGAAATCATAACATGAGACACGTGATATTAAGTAATAAATATGGACAAAAGATCGTTTCAATCATATAGAGTAACACAGCTTTACTTTTGACTTAGTTGTGATTGAAATAAAATTAATTGATATGGTGGAATAACGAAAAGACAACGGTAAAATATTTGATATATTTCCTATATGTGCATTCTAAAGGATTCGACATGAAGTACCCGGTCAGTTATGACTGTATCAGCTAAAGTCAGCACAGCAATGTCACTGTAAGAGATTCTAATGTAACGCAAATGTGTAACTCATAGTTGCTAGGAAGCCATCGTTCAACGCCATCGTCAAAAGCGTTGTTTCCGCAATATTACCTGTGAACCAATCCGTGACAGCTCGACGGCAGCATCTCCACCCGAGTTGCCGACCCCAATCACCAAAATACGCTTATCTTCATAGTCGCGTGGATGCTTGTAGTCGTGGGTATGGATGATTCTGCCTTGGAAGTCGTCCTGTCCTGGAAATGTCGGCACATTTGGATCCACGTGGTGGCCTGTACAAACCAAGACACCATCAAACGTTTCCGTGTTGCTCGTGCCTTTCTCCTTGTCGGTGTAACTCACGTCCCATTTCCCGCTCGTGTCGTAATCTGCGGCCTGTCTGACGCTGTCGATATGGGTCTTAAAGTTAATGTGCTTCATCAAGCCAAATTTTTCAGCATAGAGCCTGAAATACTGCATGACGTAAGTATTATGCATGTAATTTGGATACTCCTTTGGCACTGGGAAGTCACTGAAGGCCATTAGCTCTTTGCTGGTGTTGATTATTGTTGAACGGAACACACTAGCATGGCCATCTTTGACATCCTCGTGGTAGTTCCACAGTCCACCGATGTCTGTACCTTTATCGAAGCACACTGGTTCCAGACCTTCATCCAGGCAACATTTCATGGCAATCAGCCCACTGGCTCCGGCTCCGATGACGGCTATCCTCTTCGGCATGGCGAATGGTACTTGTTGATTCTAGAGTTTGAATGAACAAATATCTTATGTCATTGTCGTGTGATCACCATTTTCGAAAATAAAGTAATCACCAAAAGCAAGGTTACAACCACTCAAGCGCTGTTTGTTTGGATCATGTTTTAGACTTTCACTGACTTTGGATGACCAATGATATTGCTATGACACATGGGAGTGGGGAGGAATTGCGTACATTTAAATCATATCGTTTAAATTAGGGTCAGTTTGAAAAGTGAGGTGGTAGGCAACTGGCTATGGGCTCAGGGCTGATCGATTACGGTTACCCTCCTCAGTTGTCGGAGGCACTATGTATGTGGAAGATTACTGCGGCCCATGCACATTTAGCAAACAAAAGTGGCTTTTAATGTTTATACCAATATCCACGCAGCGTATGGGGGCTGGATTGCGTGAAAATGCTGTCTGCATTGTTGGCAAGGCCTAACAGATACCCTAAGGAGTTTACTTTTGACATATCAAAATATTTTACACTCATCAGCCAATGTGCAAAAGTTCGTTCATCCAAACACACAAATATTCAATCAGTTCATATGCAGGATTTATCACAACTCATCGTGTCTGAGTGTCACCATTATGTGACTGACATTCTTGACATTTGAACTTTTTGAGTTTTTATCATTCTATTACATCACGGTCCCCCACAAAATTTTGTGGAGGGACCGTGATTACATGTATTATGATGAGTACATATCAAACAAGTTCATCAGGTTGTGTGAGGTTATTCTTGATGAAAATTACATTTAATGTGTGAATGATTGGGGCATCGGCTGAAAGATCGCCATTTAATACAGTTATGAGGTAGCTAATCCTTTTATCTTACATTCACTACCTTACATAAAGTTTAATACAGTGCCGTCCAGTTGCCGGTCATTGACTCCATGTTAACTGAACATCAAATGTGACAATTAAAGGGATATAGTCGTCGGAACTGCGCCTGTGCGACTTTCTTGTTTACAAACAATGTATTTCGTGCACGATATCAAGATGCACCTCATCATCATAGCCGCAACATTTAAATTATACGATGATAGATTATGACATACATGTTTTAACTATCATCAATCACCATTGTGCCTTGGATACATTGTTGCCATGGGTCGTATGGGTCCCATACGACCTTTGAGCGCAGTTCCAACGACTATATCCCTTTAAACACAAGAGCAGCAATAATAATGAGTTAACGTCACGACCTCATTTTCAAATGTCTACTGCAGTCGTAGCGGGCGCTATTAATCATTCGGTCGAAACTGAGCATCCAAAACTTTCAGCACCTCTCATTGCAAGCGCTGTGACCGTCACCACGGTTACTCTGGTGTCACTAGGGTGACAAAGAATAAGTGCCATGTGAGGTACCGGAATCAATTTACTATATTTAATATCACTCAAACTTAGAATGGTGTTACGCCTCATCCCGAACACTCATGCGTTAACAGTGTAAGCCCCCAGCATAAATATCACTTCACTCAAGTCGATCGAATAAAATATATAAAACCAAACATGAGCTAAAAACTCCAGATCTGCAGCCGCTGGTGCCATGGATGGAACAGCAAAATTTTTTGATGCAACAGTTTACGCCCAGGGTACAGAGACACCGTGTGCCATCGTTACCTCCCTTGATACAAGACAACACAAAATCTACATACTACGTGGAGCTCTACCCCATCGTATTACCATATTCCGAGTCAAAATGACTGCGGACAGGGCGATTGTCGCCATTCACAGCAACTTAGGGAGTTCATTGTGTATAATACAATGATAACGGTAAGATTCAGTCAACCAATTGGATAACAGCTTCCGAGGTGCTGCACATTAACCCGAAATTGGCGACGGAGGTCTAGCTCTCTATTTATTAATTCAACTCCTTGAAAACTTTGCTAGTTGTCAGTAATACTTCTTCTCCGCAGGTGATATACTACCATGTATCTCACTCAAACGCCATCATTTTTATCATTGAAGGCAGTTTTCAATTTTCATAAAGCTTCAGGGAAAAAAAGGACTTCAATTTCTGTCACGAAACGGGTTCAAAACTGATAAACAACCCAGTTTTGTATGAAGCAACTTCTCGGTGAATAGGAATTCATTCCTCACGACCTATATGAGACTTTGTGTCATAGATCCTGCAGCAACTTTACTATTACAGCTTTTAAATTGAGTATACGGTATTCTTTGTCCGCTTTGATGTGCATGCACTCGGTAGGCAAAACCGTATTCGTACCAGTACAGTCAGATAATGATATACAATGAAACACATACATACTTTTATAGGGATTATTTCATTCATTTTTCGCTACGTCATCAAGGTAAATATTTTTACAGATGAAGAAACAAACTTTTGAAGCACTCTACCTTGACTACTGAACAAACAAACAAACGAAATATTGATTTTGGTGTCGATGAGTAGGCAATCTGATAAGCAAAATATGTAAATTACCACGTGTCATGAATGAAGGTGAAAATCCTTTAAGGCATAAACCTAGTTATTTACTCGTTTTCCTTTTAAACAAGCGTTTCTTGTTTTAGTGGACCCTAACCAGTCTCTGAATATAACAGTGAAATCAGGCAAACTCTGAAAATCTATCGAAGATCTCTCAAGATCTACGCCTTCAACCTTGCCACACAAGAAAGAGAAAGACGTCAGCTCGAATATTCACTTCAGGAGAAAGCATAAATAACTAGACTCACCGCGATACTCTTTTCGGAATAGAGACGATTTTAAAGTTTACAATCAGAAGTAGAGGCAGCAGGAGACACTACTTTTGTGTCAGTTTGTCATTCCAGAATGCTAGCCCGACTGAAACACGTTGTACTCGTCAGCTGTTATCAGTAAAAATTTAACTGTGACGTCACTGTGGGAAATTTTCGAAATTCACATTAGATTTGATCATAGTGGTGACAGCCAGACCTATGCAAAGTTAACGTTTGCTTGGACTATCTATCTTTTTATATTTTTGTTTTGTTTGTTTTTTTGTTGTGCCTCGTAAATGTGACCGTCTGTCACCAATTTTACTTGTTTTTCAGTGACTGCGAGGCTCAATAACACCTACACGTCGGCATGTTCTTGTTTGTTCAGTCAAGAGATAACCTATGTCAGCTCGGGTATTATTTGACTCGGAGTGCCTTTCAAATATAACCAACGGCCTAAATTACCGAGAAATTTATTACTACAGGACGTGATGACCTAAAATCAACGAGGCGTTATTTGACTCGGTGCCGCACATACAATATACAGTGCAGGGGCCTTCACTCCCACTGTCCAGTAGAGGAAGTTGTTCTAGGCGACTGTGATTCAATGCATTTCATGTCATCTGTTTTACACATTTTTAATTTCTATCTCCATTTCGATACGTCACAAATAAGTTCCTTCCATGGCCTATGTCAGGGCTTATACGACCTAAATTCTTATCACTAGCCTGGGCAAAACTCCATATGAAGTGCTTTAACAATGTGCAAGTCTATAAAAAAGGCCAGAATAGCTGGTGAATCTACTCTAGCCTATAGTTCTCGGTATACGTGTCAGGCGCTCAGTAGGTTTTG
>LD344342.1:214644-255495 GCA_001465055.1 Ptychodera flava | reverse complement strand
AGATGCTCATGCTTTGAACGCACATTTCTAAATATCCATCAACAGTGTTCCCCCGAGGGGATGTGAGGGGTGGGCCTTCTGATATTCAGGCAATTTATTTACATGTTAATAACCATACAGAAGAATATATTTTTCCAACGAAGCAATATGCAAATTATCAATTGTTATGTAAATTGGGTGTCCCCTTGTTTTTCAAGCTCAGGACTACACTGCTCAATTACAAAATAGCAGTCAGTTGACCCATTTTCTGGATTTTGTTTCTGCAAATTTGCATGAATTATTCTTGCATTCAGAAATTTTTGACCTTAAAGTGGCACTCCCACTTGGTAACATTTTTAAAGCACATTTTTGTAATGCCAACAGTCGATATTTGACGTGGCGACTGCGCGCGGATCACGAGATATCGATAAAAACATGTCCTCAAAAAAGTAAAAGTTTGAATTCCGGTGGTCCACCTAAATTCAGCTTCCGAACATCGAACGTTCGGCACTTGGGCCATTGTCAACTAAGCTATGGAGTACGAGTCTACGCTAACGCTGCTATACGCCACAGTACCACTCGCATCGGTGATCGGTCATGCCCCCTGGGGGAAAGCAGAGTCTTACTGACTCTGAGAAAAAACGGAAAACAAAGTTTGATTCCACCAGAATTCGCATAGGTGACTAGCCCAGTTACGTGCGGTTGATACATAACGGCCGCTGCGGTATGCATAGACGCATACCACGCGCGCGGCATACTGTGTGGCAGACGACAAAATGTAGTCATCGGACGCGGCTAATATTTGACACGTAAAAACTGATGTTTATGTGGTATTGGTTAAAAATATAGTACAACTGATTAAGAATAATGAAAACGACAAAAACTAAGGAGAAGTTTTACAAAACTTACCTGAGGTTATGGCATAATGCTGTATATAAAGTCTTTGCAGTGGGAAGTAAATTAATTGCGTCGTTCGAACTTATTGTAGACTCCCTAGAATATCGTCAATCAGCACAACAACAAACCTTTGGGGGATTTCGGGTCAAAATCAGAAACGATCGTAAAACTTCGGGATGTGAAAAATACGCTCGGGAAATGACATGTTTTTATCAATATCTCGTGATCCGCGCGCAGTCGCCACGTCAAATATCGACCGTTTGCATGAAAAAAATGTGTTTTAAAAATGTTACCAAGTGGGAGTGCCTCTTTAAAGTATTAATATGTTTTTTATGTAGGTCAATATTATTTTCTCAGATTTTGACCTTCACTTAAAGCCCCATTAGCCGTATCTTTTTGCATTTACTTCCCAAAAAATACCATTTGATTGTGAGAGAGATGTTTTGGATTCCTGTAACGAACCCTTATTGTCTTTGAACATGTCAGTATTTCAATCTTTTGTGCTGGATTTGGTCGATTAGATTCACTCGCTTACACCTATACGTATGCGGCGGCCATATTTGAGTTGCAACTCAAAACATTATTTAATTGTTTAAATCTGAGTTGTGCAGTTTTCACTAATGTTTGAAAAGTTTTCTGCGGTTACACTTCAGTAAGCACTTTTACATGAGTTGCATCTGATTTCAAATAATCTTATTAAAGAAAAATGCTAAAAAGATACAGCTAGTTGGGCTTTAATGAATATCAATCTGGTACTGCTGTTAGTTGTGTCGTTCATACGTTGTATCATTGATAAAATTTTTCCAGTGACCATAGAAAGAATCCTCCATGGTGGAATGGAGTCAAATGCTAATTTATCAGAAGTAATAAACAGGCAAAGAGAATTAGTAAAACAAAAGTAATTTACATTGTTGGCCATGAGGGCGCTGTACTTAAAGCAGCAGTCCTCAGTTTCGGGTTCTTACATTGGTCCTTGTTGACATTGACCATTTATGTGATGTTAGTTCTTTATTCTCTTTTGAAAGTTGTGTTCAGTTAATCAAGTTTTGTTCAGAAATAAAGCTGATAACCAGCCTGCCCCTTTTAATAATACGAGAATGAATTCTCTTTAACACAGCAATTTTCCCTGCTTCTTAGCTTACAGATCACGCCATGGCGGCCATGTTACACTACCATCTACCACATCTGCCAGAAATTGCCATCAAATCGTTCATGGTAAGTTTCCTGTTATTCTCCTATTTGGCAAAGAAAAGTCAGGGTAGAAAAGATAGAAAACACTGTGAAACATGCCAGCAAGTCTTTTTAGACCTACACTGGTATTTTGACTCAATTACCAGTGCGTCCAAAGTTACTGAAAACTCTCTTCCATAGTTCGTTGGTTTATCAATTTTGTAGTTTTTCAGTATGAAAGGGCCAGTGGCTGTAACTATAGATGATTTTCAGTATTTTCGTTTTTAATTTCAGCACCTGTTTCTTGATCTACTCCCAAAAAGAATGTTGATATACACAGTATTCAGTTTGCCAACCCAGCCTGTTATATGTAGACTGCATTCTTATTGTTGAAAAGTGCATTCTGGTCTGGACTAGAATTCAAATGTAAACAATAACAGAGTGCATTTTACACATATAGATGCTGTGTTGGTAAGCTGAATAGTTGGTGTTTGAACATGCTCTTGGGAGTAGGACTTGCAATTTACATATGAAATCAAACTAGCGAAAAAAAAGTTAAAGTTACTGGCCCTTCATAGTGAAAATTCCCTCAAAGAATGAAGTTGATTGATGCATCTTACTGCCGCCAGTGCTGAGTTAACGAGAGTTATCGGGAATCTGAACTTTGCAAAATAACGTATTATTGACAGTTTCTCTTTGGATTTGTGACTTGAAATACCTCATAGTAGAAAACTCATAAATTTTCACAGATTAGAGTTCTGTGGCTTACTTCCGATGTTCTGTCTTTGCAGACATGGTTGCACAGCTACACCACCCTGTTTTCCACTCCGTGTCACAGATGCGGTAAATACCTGAACAACAACCTGCCACCAACGTGGCGCGATTTCAGAACACTTGATGTCACTCATGATAATTGTCGACAGTGATGATGAGTTAGATGGAAGATAAGACTGCCTTCGCCCTTCAGAACCGGAATGACTGCCTACATGACTGCCATACAGATGTGAATGTCACATTGTGTTTTCATAAACTTTAAGGCATATATCCAAGTGTTATTTGAATTATGCTCCTTTGTGAAGCCCTCTGACACAGTGTCATCGCTACTGGTATTTATGATGATTTGGTCTGGTTGCTGACTCCTCTGAGATATTCAGAGAAAAAAAAAACGGTTGTTGAAGGATACTGAAGCCATCTATTGACACCAATGCGATGTGTGCCACCCACCAGTCACTCTTATCTCTTTACCATCAATCACATTCCAAGTGGCAAGATGACCAGAGTGAACTGTACAGGTGCTGGTCTTCTGGTCAAGTAGATAGCTGCAACACTGACACTTTGTTCCTATGGTCACCTGATTTAGTCAGTGACCTTGGCAGTGATAGCTTTCCCCCAATCTGTTTGCCAGCCTGAGTCAACTTTGTCCCCTGCTACCACCATTCAAGCGCTGAACAGCCAGTCATGTGATCTCCAGGTGATAATCACGAATGCTTTAACAAAGCAAGTACCTGCTGATCTCCATGGTAACCAGTGTTCTCCTGTGGCTGCCTGTCAAAATACAAGAGCGAGATGGAGTTCATGCTCATTAGATACTGACATTCAGTGATTGTTGAAGTCCAAAGGCCATGAAGATTGATTTTTTTTATATTTGACAAAATGGTCAGACAGTAGACAATCCATTGCTACATGAGTATCTCATTCACATAGCTCAATACATGCAGTATGTCTCCGCACCCACTTAATGCCGAAAATTTCTAGTGGAGAATTTGAGCTGCCAAAAGCATTGAAACCTACATTATGAAATTTTTTCACATGTGGTATTTCAACAAATACACTTATCTTGCAGAAAAATGGTAATAAAGCAGTTTTCACAATGGTGCCAATTGCAGCATTTGGGTTTACACAATACATAGTTAGCAGTCAATGATTCTTACAGACATGGAGAGCCTCTGATGTGAATGGTTACTGTGCATTATGACAAACTCAACCTATTACATGCCTTGTACATGTGTATAGAACACCTGGTGCCCCATAAGATTCAATGGCAAATTGCTGATGACGTAGCAGGCCACATTTGACTTAAAGTAAACATTTTCAACTTGACAACTTTGGGTTTAAAAATCGTCAAATGATTTTTAGGAAATTTTTGCATTAAATATCAATTTAGTGATTGAAATATATCAATGGGCCATTCGATGATGAAATTGTTCTAAGTTTTAATGTATTTTCGTCTGTTATGAAAATAAAGCATATGATTGTCATTTGCAAATTAACCCAAAAATTTTGAGTGCAAATTGTGCTAGAGAGGCATGTAATAAAAAAACATAGCCCAAACAAGCCACTATGTGCCTTCAAGGCAGGACACCATTTTCCCTCCCGACATTGAGCTAATGGTGACCTGCCCTTGGGCACATGATATGGGATGGCACTTAAAACTGCAGCTTTGACCATGCATTGTGGAGAGTTTAAATTGATGTAGATTCAGTGTTTTTAAACACAAAGACACCAAATTTACAATTGCATAAATGATGTACATTTGAAGAACAGCCTTAACCCGTATTCTGCGAGGCAGTATGACTTCCAAATGCCAAGTCAGGAAAAAAGCAATAGCATTCGACCAAATAGTTTTGTTCACTTACTGGTATGGTATGCTACAGCAGGTTCAGTCAGTAAAAACCATGTTTATCTATGTCTTCAGAGGCTTTAAATGTTCAAGTCTGAGTTATTAAAAGTGCAACTATGGGACATGTCATGCCCTACCAAGTCAATGTGAGGCCAAAAATAAATTGTGCTGTTCTCATATCATGGTTTTCAAAAATAGGGTAGGTAGGTCGGCAGGGATTTTTTCCTTCCGAAATATTGTTATTTTTAGATATGCATTTTTCAGGGGTTCAGGGCGGTCAAACACTAGCCATAACATTTTCAGAAAAATGTATTATACATACAAAAGTGAAAAAACACATAAAAGATATCCTCGTTCGAGCAAACATCAAATGCCAAGTAACCAACGCGTGATTTTGTTGATTTTTTCTTTCTTTTTTTTACTTCCGTGTTTACGTAGCTCTAAAAAATTTAGGGTTGGCAGCTAATAAATAGGGTAGGTCGGGTTATCGGAACAGCACAATTTTTTTGTTCGGCCTGATGGTGGTATTAATTAACGTAGCAGAACAAGGGTTAAAGATTTTACTGGGCTAATGGAGGTCCGATCGTGATTTAATAGTGTTGAAATATCACCAAAGTATAATTGTTTCAACGGCTTGCCTATCTGACGCGAGATCAGGATATCTTGTTCATAACCAGAATCACGCATCCTGAAGACCTGGGATCGGATTTCTCACACGAGTTGGGGATATTTTGTCTAACACGAGCCGCAGGCAGGCCGCAGCCGCAGACCACCGTTATTGCGGGCGTGGTCAGTAAGGGGAAGAGGTGGGACGATTGTTGAAAGTTCGGACGTGAGGTAAGGGGAGCCACTCAAAATTTCTAATTGCCCGAGGCAGTTCTTCCGACCTCCCCCCGGGTCGAAAATAATGACGGCTTCCTGGGTAGAGGCTTAGATAGGCTCACATTTCAGGCTTACACTGATCAATATGGTTAATGTATTTTACAGATTCAGTGAATCAATCGAATTTTGCCTGATCTTGTAGCTAACGCCGATCTATTCATTTGAAGGTCAAATTCGATGTGCTTCCTCCAAGGGACATTATAATTAAAGTATAGGGGAGGGGGGTTTGAGCTGTGTGCAAGAGAATCGAACTTGAAGCAGGAGCATCGTAAAGATCAACAATTCGCGTATGATCATTAGGTAATGGGAGTTTTTTGTTTTTTAAGCTGAATTACTAACTCAAATACCATTTTTCCAACTCAAACAAATTTACGCGACACCGATTATTTCAAATCGATAGCAGTTAAAAACGTTATTAACAAATACGTTGCAGACTCGCCTCTGACGTGTCAAAGGTCAGCTTGCTTGTCATCAAGCAACGGCGGAGATGTATTTATCTAGCGTTTCAGAAATTCTGTCATTGGCGACTGGTTAATGGTTTGTGCAAACGTCAATACTGATATTGCGCTGCGTATTACAACCGGTAAACAGTTTCTGTCGTCAAGGAACTGGGTCTCATTTGACTCAAAATAAATTGTTTCGGCGTATATATGCACAGTACATCGTGAATTCTACCACCTGTTGATTGCACCCCACGCCTGTTGAAAACCCTTGTGTCGGTTGGCGCCACTGACTGCGTTCCTTGTGTTTTAAAGGTTGGTAAATTGATATTTCTGTGCAACTGTTTTTTATATGTTTGGTTTTATTTTGCGCTAGTTACGGTGACAAACATGCCCGACGTTTGGATGAATATATTCTTCATTGTACATGTATAGAGCATGGTATTACATGTAAAGCGACGCCAACTCTCAGAATAACGAATTAATGCAGAACAAGAGAATTGACAAACAGGCTTTCTTTCCAAAGGAATATACCTCGTGTGTTATATAATAATATCTACGGTGGAATAAGGGATCCTCTTGAACAGGTACATTTGCTGGTGACAAGCCGCTCATTGCAAATTTTTCATTGTTATAGTAACTGAGTCTACTTCAGAGCGATGATGTGACCCGCGGCATACCCTCGCCTTACAGCACCACTTGGTACCTTCACCAGAGTTTAACGGCAAACTCGCGGGAAAAAAACCGAGGGGCAGACATGGGGGGTATTGCCATAGAGGGAGGGTATATGCACATGTAACGTGGCGCTTTTGACTTTTCGCCCCTAAAATCACGGTCAGGGTACCGTGATAAAATGCAGCCTTTTGACCCCTGTTTTTTCCTCCAATACAAATTTGACTTATCATTTTGTACGAAATGTAGAGTTTTGAGGAAGCCGGTGTTTGGCTCAAAATGCAAACTTCTGATCCAAGATTTTACGTAATATTGTATTTTGCGATTTTTAGTTCGAACTTTCAAGGGAGGGGGGGGGTACACATGTAACAAAATCGGGGATGAGTGCCCAACCCCCGGGGGAGGATGAAAGAATTGTTGTAGTCGGGTTATTAAATGTGTACCCTGATACCTGCACAGATCAATACCTCACATCCGGATATTCTGTCATGGGAACCGCTGTAAACACTAGGCAGACATCCACATGTACACCAGACCTTTCGAACAAATAGCAACCGAACTGTTTTTATTCTTATTTTTATTTTAATCTCGTATTCGTGGGCTTATAACGATCACTGTCCGGTTTAACAGAGTCTACTCGTCTAATGTGTCACGAAGAAAAAATGGTGAAAGCCCATCGGATCAAATCAACGAAATCACTTTGTTTCGGATTAGTGTATTTATATGCAATGTTGTATTTCATATTCGTTATTTACCCCAATAGCCACCGACCTACTGAGGAAGATGGACAAAAATCCACTTGATAGCCTCTCATCTGACGATTTTTTGACCACCATATCGTTGATCTTTATAGTAAATGTATCACGCAAGATCGTTTAATTTTAACCGAAAAAAGGTTATTGCCGGCGGTCATAGACTGTAGAGAAACGTTTCTCTATTGTCTATGTTGCCATGCACACTTCAGATTGATCTGTGGTTAAGAGTAGTCTATTCTAGTGTTTACACGGCAAATACTTGATGTAAGAGCTCTGAGTTTGGAGATCCACAAAAGCACCGACTGAACAGCTCATCAACCGTCACGGTGATGTTTCATGTACAGTCGTTGCATAGTGTGAGGATGTTACTTCTATGGGCCTTTACAACGTGACTGCGATTCCCTTCTGTGAATGAAAGACACGGCATAAATATGAAAGCTGCATGTCTCTTATATTCCCTCATAGGCAGCTACAATCCTCTTCCAAGATTTGGACTCGGAGCCTGGTAAAACCGATACTTGGAGTCTCCTATCAGTTGTTGACTCCCCGTTGACTTCTTGTACGGGGGACGTGCTTTGTGCGTACACTGGAATTGGATGGGCTTTGCTGTATTTCATGAGTGCATGAGAAAAAATAGATTTTAAGCCATTGCGTCCATGAAATTAGCGGCCAATCCGCCCTCTCCTTCGACAAATATTTTGTATTGTATGGACATGACATAGTAAACTTCTGGGTACTTCGCAAAATGGAGATCGTGAACAGGAATATAATTTAGCAATTTTAAATTTTACTTCGTGTTAACGATGCATGATGAAAATCGTTCCGCTCGATAATGAATGCCAATCAATGTTTCGTCTGTGGTACGCGGCGAAATCGTTCACCGGGGTTTGGAAGGGATGGTACAATTTCACGAGTTAAGTATTAGGTGACGGAATTGTCTCCTAAACCCACAAAAGAAATCTTGGTACAGCTTCCTTTAGCTCTAGCCTCTAGCTGTACAGGCCATGTCTTTCTCGTATAATATTACGTCCGCATAGCGTAATTTCGATGTTTTCGCTCGTGCGAAATACACGTCGGGGCAGGTTTCATATACGAATGGACAGTTCAAAAATCACGTCGGTTGAGTCATTCGAAATTTTTTGATCGAGATATTTGAACTTGTGTCTCATGTTTGTTAAAATGTCAATTACTTGAATTACGCCTTTTTTGTTTAAATGAAGACAAGCAACTTCCTTTTCCTCTCTGAAATGTTATCGAATTGAGTCGCAGTGCATAAGAAAGTGATAAGGGTGAAAAGGGTGAGCAGAAACTGAAGATTCCCATCATTTAGCATAAATGACGTCACCCTCATTCCATATAATAGATCCTAATAGTCATATATCTAATTGGTCTAAAGCCCAATTCCCTCCACGCAACGGGCATCTGATGCCTCTCCTTAACATTCTTGAAGGGCTGTCGTAGGTCAGGGGTCGTCTTCAAAGGTCAAGCAGTGTTTATCCGGTTAGGAACGAAACCGCGGCGCCAATATTTATCGAGTTTCGTCTGTCGATTTTTTTCTATCGAGGCTACTGTGGTGAACGGTAAGTGAAAACAAAATTTGCAGTGATCTGATCTTATTATTCTGGTCGCCGTAGTGTGTGCACTCGATCAGTGTAGAGCTACAAGCCAAGAAACATATATAATGCCACAAACTTTTTTTTTTTAATCACATGTGAGGCATCTTTGAAGTGTGCCATTTTACAACCAGGAAATATACGACCAAATGAAGCAGGAACGGACGCTCGCTCAGTCTGACGCATGACGGTACCCAATACACTTAGCTTTGGATGTGAAAAAAACCCAAAACAGCCTGACCGATTTCATACTTCGTGTAACCGAACGGCATGGAAAACCACAGTCGTTTGGTGGGCTATTCAGCTCTGGGACTATTCGCCCCAGAGACGAGTGTACAGAAGCGAGAATCATTGTTTCTCGCTTCTGTACACTCGTCTATGGGGCGAATAGTCCCAGAGCTGAATAGCCCACGAGAGACTGTGGGAAAACATGAGGTTTTGTACCCGCGTTGTCGTTTACTTTTCGCGGTCACTATAGAAAATGACCACTTTGTTCGCATTTGCAACGTGAAAAGTGAAACCTTTATGAAAAGAGGGGAGTAATAAAAACGACCCAATCATTTCCGATTTTCAGAAAATCTGCCCAGACGTAAAGCTGGTATTCCTCGTGTAGTGAGGGGGCATCAGTTTCACATGGTTTCCACATCAATGGCCGAATAAGTGCAGTTAGATACGATAAATATATGAAAGAAAGAAACAAAGGATTGTGGCCCTTGTCTGATCAAATATGTCGCGACTGAGTTGATCGTCTTGGTCTTCCTACATGTTAGGTGTATGTAGAATGATGTGTCATCCCAAAATACATGCGGGCCAATGAATTTTTGACTCACAATTGATTATATTTCAAGAGGTCGAATGAGCAGTGTTTGATCCCCTGTTCTCGTGTTAGTGCTTGTTGACATTGACGGTTTATCTGAATTTAGTCCTTTGGTGCACAGTTCGTCAATTTGCCCAGAGATAAAGCTAATAAAAACCTGTCCCTTCAAGAAATATAGACCACGGTCCCTCCACTCGTGTATACACCTACTGAAAGAAAGAGCCTCCTGCATGATTTCAGTGCTTTACCACCTTAATATAAATCTTACAGAAAAAAATATCGTCAACAAATATTTCTGAATATGACTAATACTGGTAGAATGGCGATCGATTTTGGCTGTGCAGACTTTGTACGCGGACATGTATCATGACGACATGAGTCACAGGTAGGCATGTTTGCTTGTTCTCGGTTTGGACATATGCACAAAAAGCCCCATTCTTTATTGAGAGGAATTCCGCTGTTGTGCTGATTTTAGTTTTGTTGATGATGACCTGGTCAAAGGTAATATGATATAACCCTAGTCCCTTTATGGAGGGCCTGTGATGTAATCAAGCAACGTTTCACGGCACCGTGGTGGAGTGGCCTGTCGAAGAGATGAATACTCGCACGGATTGGTGCTTTAGACGATTGTATACCAGAAATTGATAATATTCCTAAAAGAACTAACATAGACAGTGTAGTTAACAAACACGGTGAGACACTTATTGAGTTTCTTAAAGATTCTCAGATGTCTGTATTGAATGGAAGAATTTATCCTCTTCAAGACAACTTTACATCAATTTCCCATAGAGGAAAATCTGTCGTAGATTATATGCTTGTACCATGTGATAATGTACACTTGTGTCATGAATTTTCTGTGGATTCTGTCACTGCATTAATTGATACGTATGATTTGCACTGCTTTCTTGGTGATTGTGCGTTACCAGATCAGTCAGTTTTGACACTCAAAATGGGGACAAGAGAGCTTGAGCATGATGGAAAAAATTCAATGAATCCCGTAGTTAGGGGTGAAAAGACAAGGCGATATAAGGTTTCAAATATACCAAATGGATTTCTAGACGGGGAATTATCCAGAAATGCTATTATAGAATTAATAGATCAAATTGAGTCATCTCGGAATAACCGATTGAGTGTAGATATTATATATGATAAATTTTGTGACAGTATTTTTTCTAAAATGGATGCTACGCTAGAGTACAGGGATGTCCCAGTGTGTTCAAAGACATTCAAAGTACATAAGCCATTCTGGAATACAGAACTGACTGCCCTCTGGAGGGACATGAGAGAAAAAGAGAAACAATTTATGAGATGTACAGGTACTAAATTACAGAAATCGGTATTTAAACAAAACTTTAGGAATGCCCAACATACATTTGACAAATTTTACAGAAAGCTGAAGAGGTCATACCAAAGACAGGTTATGATGGATATTGAAAATTTAAACACACAGAATCCAACTGAGTTTTGGAGTCACATTAATAAATTGGGTCCTAGAACAAAAAATTGATATTCCATGGGAGGTTTACGCAGGAAACAATAGCGTCATAACAGATGTTAATTCAGTTTTAAATAAATGAAAATCTGACTTTGAAGATCTCTATAGCCTTTCTGTCACGGGAGACACTGGATTCGATGAGGACTTTTACCAACATATTTTGAGTTGTAAAAATCAGTTGGAATGGCAGTTAGACAGTAATCTTGTTAACCCCCTATTGAATTGTGATATTTCACTTCAAGAGGTAACGAATGTAGTAAATAAGTCAAAACTCAATAAAGCAGTTGGCGTTGACAAACTTCCTTATGAGATTTTCAAAAACCCAACTGCAATTAAATTGCTTCACAAGTTATTTCAACTTTATTTTAATTTTGGAAAAATACCTAGTATGTGGAGAAAAGCTATAATCAAACCAATACCCAAAAATGCATTGAATGATCCCCGAGTTCCTTTAAATTATCGAGGAGTAAGCCTTCTGTCAACTGTGAGTAAATTGTATTCTGGGATTATAAATAATAGACTTGTTCAATATTTTGACGCAGAAAATATTTTAGTCGATGAGCAAAATGGTTTTAGGAAAGGTAGGGCCTGTATCGACCACATTTATGTTATGACAAGTATTATCAGAAATAGAAAAGCGTCAGGTTTGCCCACATTTGCAGCTTTTATAGATATGAAAAAAGCATTTGATTGGGTAAACAGAGATATGTTGTTCTTTAAGTTACTTGAAAATGGTGTTTCAGGCAAATTGTACAAGGCAATTAAGAGTTTCTATGAGAACCCACTTTCTTGTGTTAATGTAAATGGTTTGCTTTCCCCTTGGTTTTCAACAGATTCTGGTGTTAGACAGGGAGATGTACTATCTCCTACACTCTTTTCTATTTATCTGAATGATTTTACTAAAGAGGTAAATAACCTCCATATTGGAGTTCCAGTTGGTGACCGAGAGGTTGCAATTCTGCTGTACGCAGATGATATAGTCATTCTTGCTGAAAATGAAGAAAATCTCCAAAAGGCTGTTGAGTGTCTAGAAAATTGGTGTAAGAAATGGCGTATGGTAGTAAACGAAAACAAAACACAAGTTGTTCATTTTAGAAATAAAAATGTCAGGCTGTCAATTTTATTTTTAAATATGAAGGACGGAATTTAGAAACAGTGTCTCAGTATAAATATCTAGGTCTGGTTTTCAATGAGTTTTTAGACTACGAAGTAACGGCAAAAATCTTATGCAATTCAGCAGGAAGGGCTTTAGGAGCTGTTATTTCTAAAATCCATAGATTTAAGGATTTCCATTACAATACTTTTTCTACCTTGTATAATTCCTGTGTTGTTCCAATTTTGGACTACTGTGCGGGGATATGGGGATTTGGTCAGTTTAAAAACTGTGACACAATACAAGATCGAGCATTGAGATATTTCATGGGTGTACATAAATATGCACCAAAGTTGGCTTTAAATGGAGATATGGGTTGGGATAACCAAAGTTTTCGTCGAAAGCTTGATATGTTACGTTTCTGGAATAGACTGTTGAAAACACCAGACAACAGAATAACGAAATCAGTTTTTCTGTGGGATTATGCTTTGCAAACAAAAAATTGGTCTAACGATATAAAAAGTGTTCTCTCAGAAATTGGCTTTCAAAATAGATTTGTGAACCGAGAAGTGATAAAATTAGAAGAAGCTCGTGAATTGTTAAGAATTTTTCATGCAAGAAAATGGGAACTAGATGTGCAACAAAAGTCAAAATTAAGGACGTATTGTATTTTTAAAAAGGAATACGGAAAAGAAATGTATTTGACAGGTTGTATGTCTCGTGCGAAGCGGTCTCTCATGGCCCAGTTTAGGACGGGCATACTCCCACTTAAAATAGAAACTGGGAGATTCAGTAATCTTGCAGTTGAACAGAGGTTATGCGAATTCTGTCCTCTTCATGTTGAAGATGAATTTCATTTTCTGTTTCAATGTACTCTGTATGAAGATTACCGTACGTCACTTTTAGACAAGATATTGACTGTTATGCCAGATTTTAATGACTTAAGCAACGATAACAAGTTATGTATACTTATGACAAAATTCTGTAATGATGTAGCAGACTACATTTATAGGGCATTTTCGAGAAGGAAAAGCACACTTTACAAATAATGTATCCTTTTTTGTCTTCAATGTGATATTCAACGTGTCTTTAAAGCCCAGTGGGTTCGATGTGGCAATAGAAAACATTTCATTGTAATTTATTTAAATGGTGAATAAGTCCACATAGGACACTTAAATAAATAAAATACAACAACAACAACAACTCGTACCAGCCTATTTGAAGCACAGTCGCGTTTAAACTTGTTAAAGGCATGGCTTGCCAGGAAATTTACTTACTTGATTACAATTTCAATGGAAAGCAAAGGGCTATGATACCTTCATAATCCTCGTACAGACTTGAACAAACTCGATCCCTGAGATTCTTGGTCATTGACCTCTTCACGGCTACGAGGTAGTTTCTGATAAAACCACGCAAAACATTTTGTGAGTTTAACCCTCTCATGGGAGTGTTAGAGTCCTGATGTCTAATACAGTAGAACGTACAGTCTTACTCTAAGATAACCCATGGACAATTTTTTTATTGTATGTTGATAAACAGGCAACATGCCTCAACTAATACAATAAACGCTGGGGTTATCGAGATACTGAGGTATGGCTATAGGCTTCAATGTAGAATGCCCTTCGGGGATATTCAGACATTAAACTTTTACAATACTGTTTTGGTTTACCATCCGTTGAGGGCTCATTTTGAAGTCCATGGAGTAAATAAAGTTTGAACCAGCTGGCTTTTGTGAAAATCGAAAATGTAATCTTTCCACAGAGTTAGCACAGGGATGGCACCCCCGGGATGGCGGCAATATCGAATTTAATGTTCTTTAAATATTGTGTGATTGTTTCCTCTAGTAAGTTTACAAATTTGTGACCCGTATATTGACTTGAAGTGGCACTCCCACTTGGTAACATTTTTAAAGCACATATTTTTAATGCCAACGGTCGATCTTTTACGTGGCGACTGGGCGCGGATCACGAGATATCAATAAAAACATGTCCTCAAAAAAGTAACAGTTTGAATTCCGGTGGTCCACCTAAATTCAGCTTCCGAACATCGAACGTTCGGCGCTGGGGCCATTGTCAACTAAGCTATGGAGTACGAGTCTACGCTAACGCTGCTATACGCCACAGTACCACTCGCGTCCGTGATCGGTCATGCTCCCTGGGGGAAAGCCGAGTCTTACTGACTCTGAGAAAAAACGGAAAACAAAGTTTGATTCCACCAGAATTCGCATAGGTGACTAGTACAGTTACGTGCGGTTGATACATAGCGGCCGCCGAGTGGTATGCATAGACGCATACCACGCGCGCGGCGTACTGTGTGGCAGACGACAAAATGTAGTCATCGGAGGCGGCTAATATTTGACACATAAAAACTGATGTTTATGTGGTATTAGTTAAAAATATAGTACAACTGATTTAGAATAATGAAAACGACAAAAAACAAGGAGAAGTTTTACAAAACTTACCTGAGGTAATGGCATAATGCTGTATATAAAGTCTTTGCAGTGGGAAGTAAATTAATTGCGTCGTTCGAACTTATTGTAGACTCCCTAGAATATCGTCCATCAGCATTACAACAAACCTTCGGGGGATTTCGGGTCAAAATCAGAAACGATCGTAAAACTTCAGGATGTGAAAAATGCGCTCGGGAATTGACATGTTTTTATCGATATCTCGCGATCCGCGCACAGTCGCCACGTCAAATATCGACCGTTGGCATTAAAAAATGTGTTTTAAAAATGTTACCAAGTGGGAGTGTCTCTTTAATGACCTCGAAAGGGAATGGTTTAATTTTTCCTTGCGGACGGAAAGTTTGAGGAAATGTTTAAGTCTTTCAATTTGGAGGCGCAATCTACTTTGTAACAGGTGGTTGAAACAGGCAGATGAGAGGGCATGCGCAATGAAGAAATAAAGGGTAAATATCTGTGACTCTTCAAAACGCTTTGAATTATTTTAGTTTGTAAAATATTCCTTCAAGGCAATTCGCGCCTCGAAATTAAACGGCTTAAAGTTTTGCTCGCGTTTTCTTCTTCTTCTAGTAAACTTTCAACTATTCTCTTTCAAAATCAATAATAGAAATTGGGGTTATCGTGCACATTGTGGAACGAGATAAACAAAGTGCCCAAAATTTCACGATATTTGAAATGTCCACCTCCGAGTGGTATCTCTATGTAAGGGGAGGGGAGGGGAGGGAATACAATTCCCGATTTTCACAAAACTCTGCCGGTGAACATTTTGTTTACCCTATAAGCTTCAAAATGAGCCCCAATAAAGTGGTATGTCAAACGAATATTTTAAAAGATTGAGAGTCCATCTGTCTCCGAGGCGCATCTACCTTAAAGTATGCCTAAAAAGAAAGCATTGGTCTTTAATGCCGCAGTGTATTATGTACAATATTTAACGCTATTGTTGAAAAATGAGTTCTGGTCCAGACTTAATTCCGTTGCCATCAATACTTTTGGACATACGCGTAGAGGCAGTTTTTGCAAGTTGAACACTCGGCACTTCAACACGATTTTGGAAGAATTAAAAACAAGAAAATATATTTTACAATCAGAACGACTACCAATGGCAAAAACGTTGAAGGTTACTACTTATGGGTCTGTTTTAGACAACATGTACTTCAGTCATACTTATTTTTATGATCGGTGCGATGTTGTATTAATGTTCTCAGTTGACCGGCAGGCAAAGTGATGTGCGAAAACGCATAATTGGTGGAAAGAAAGGCTAGTTTCCAGTGGCTCTTGTGAACAACTACCGAGCTGAGCTCTACTATTGATGGTATGAGATTACTGATCAACCTGTTAACGCCAACATGTGGATTTTCCTATTTTTCGTTCGTTAACATTTAATGCAATCTATTTTTCACCTGTAGGCGTGGATCTACTGACCAAAGATGGCTACCAATGACACCACCCAAACGACCAAATGTCCGCTTTGCTGTATGGTGCTCAACGACCCCAGGGCTCTCTCGTGCGATCATCATTTTTGTCTGAGCTGCCTCGAACAATGGGCGAAAGTGATGGTGAAACTGCAGAAACTGGCATGTCCTGTGTGTGCAAAGCTCAGCAGCTTTCCCGAAGAAGGGGCCCGGGGATTCAGGCAGGACCAAAACCTGCTGGCGCTGCTCAGAAGCTCAGAACAAGGAAAGGGAGGAACCAACAGCGTCTTAAACATTCAAGAAGTCTGCAAGACACATCAGAAGAGGCTTGATGTATTCTGTCATACCTGTGACGAGGTTATTTGCTCGCTGTGTTTGGGAGATGGCCACAAACGGTCGGAGCACAACTCGCAACAGTTGGTCGAGTTTCTTCGAAATAAAAGAGCTAACTTAACTATAAACCGGAGGGTTCTTGACATGAACAAGGAGCAAATCGAGGCCAATCTCAGGTACATAGATGAACTGTTCCCTCGGCTGGATAAGGACAGAAAAGATGTCGGTGATGCGATCGCGGAACAAGCGACGTTACTGGCCCAACGTACACGGACTGACGGTGACGCCTTGCTCGCTGAACTTCAACGTAAACACGCGCAGCAGATCGACCACTTGCAAGACACCCGAGATAAATGGGTGCGATCGTTGGCCTTGTACAACGACAGCCTTTCAAAGGGTGACGGACTCATGGACGAACTCAGCGCAACAACATTCGTCCAAAAACTTCAGCTAACTGATTTGAAGACGTGCCAGGAATTGGCCAAAGACGTCGTGCATCCTTATTATCAGCACCCACCACCGACGCTTGAGTTTACCCCGATTGATTTCATCCAGACCTTCCATCAAAACTCCGTCGGCCAAGTCAGAGGTGATGTTCCTTTTGTCCCACGATTTCAGTACAATCAAGACTTTGTCATCAGAGTGACGGCCCCGACATGCGTGGCCAGTTTCAGCGTCGGTGAACTGGTAGTTTGCGGCGGGAGTTCGTTGACTCATTACGCAGAGACAGAGAAGACACTGAGGAGAAGCAGTTCAGACATCAGACACACGACAAACGGTCCTCTTCGGCCCTCTCAGATTTTTGGCATAGCTGTTTTTAAGGATACTTCAGCTAAAACCCTGTTTGTCGTGTCGGATTTTGCCAACAATCAGGCGTATATCGTCGACCTCTCGGGATTTGTCAGAAAACAGTTCGGTAAAGGCGATCTAAATGAGCCGATCGGAGTCGGGGTGTGCAGTGAACGGAAGATCTACGTCGTCAGCAGTGGCACACACAACATCCTCGTCTACAGAGTGGAGGGTGTATTCATGAACGTGTCAGCAGTCTGCACCATCGGGAAACTAGGTAACGGTAGAGGAGAATTCAACAAACCAATGTACCTGGCTGTAAACAGTAAAGATCAAATAATCGTTTCTGATTATGGTAACGGAAGAGTTCAGGTGCTCGACAGTGGCGGGGACTTCGATTTCGAAATAACCACGGCGGGCAGTAGTCCGTTGGGAACGCCGAGCGGAGTTGCCGTCGACTCGAGAAACTGCATCTACGTAAACAACAACACAGGCGTACAATTGTACAATTCTTGCGGAGCGTATCTCGCCGAAGTCGCATCGCGAGAGTCGGTGGCTTCTGTGACGTATGGGATAGCTGTCCTGAAGTCGTCGGGTAGCATGAAGCTTTTTGTGACCAGGTTCGGCAGCAATGACGTTGTCATGTTTGAGGAAACGCCCGTGAGCCGATCAAAGCAACAGATGATGGGGAGGGGGAAAGACAATATACCCTTCAGTGGTCTTTCTAAAGTTTCCGAAACCAGCAAAAATGTAAGCCAGGTTTGCGCCATCCAATAGAAGTTCATGATGGGGGGGNTATCATAATGTACCGATATCGACCTGATTTTTAATTGACGATTAGTGATATGAAGACAACAAAGCAATTGCTATTATCGGCATCTATTCCTAGCCAATGTTTGCTTTTCTAACTGGACCTTACAGCATTGCAGATTCGCTTACAGTGAGTATTTTCTGACAATACAACTGATTCGAGTCGTTACATAGCATGCATAGTCTAGTTTCCCAATTTCGAGGTGAATTTGTAACAGGTATACTACTTCTGAAGTGATCTTGACCCAACGCATGTTAGCAAATTTGAATCCCGAGTCATGCATACTCGCTAAATAATGTGCTTTTTACGAAGACGGAAGACCGCAAACCGAAGATCAAATATGTCTTTCCCCATTCATTACAGAAGCGGAGATCAGTAGCAGTATATTCTAACTACTGTTGCACTTGACATCAACATTTCGTTTTTGGTGCATATGTTACTTTCCCGCTCCATTTTTACACTAAATAAATAGAACCCGACCGTATCAAATCTACAAAACGAAGTCCCAGCGATATCTTCCATCTAAATCAATCTATTCAGGTCTGGCTGAAGTGCAGATTAGAGCAGCATGTTCATTCATGAAGAAGCAACGAATTTGGATGTCAAACGTAGTAGTGGTTAGAAGGTTAGGCCAAAATTTCGACAAGTTGGATTTGTTTACTGTCTGTGCATTTTTGTAAAATGGATGGACGGCTATCGATCGATATCATCGCTTGTGTAATGAATTTGGAAAGAAATGTTCGATCTTAGGTTTGCATCCTGCCATGTTTTCCTATGAATTGTGTCTATGCCGCTTTCATTAATTTTCGATAGATTGTGCTCATAACACAATTGGAACCAATTTGGGATAATTGGATAGAGTAGTAATGTCGAATCAATCTGCAAATGTAAGTTCATCTGCTTTATTTTTTTTTGCAATACATTTGTTTCTGTGGGTAATTTGTAATATTGCAACTTTAAGCTATAGGGCACTTAACAATTTGAACAATCACAAGATCCAATTATCCCAAAATAGTTCCAATTGTGTTTCATGCACACTTTTCGTTTGAACTAAGCAAAGTAGCCTGGGGACCATGTGGCCTCTGTGATGCACCCCATCATGCCTGTATGTAGTGTTGTCATATCGCAATGACAAACTGACATACGTATGTACGCTATGGCACACCGCCCTTATAGTATGATCGGTTGAAACCGATCTGTTCCGTCATATTAGTATCTGCTAAACGACTGGAGACATGAAAATCATAACATACTGGTCACCCACTGCCATGTTGGACAGTATAGCGACACAGGTTAAGGTACATTATATGTACATTTACAGTACATTGTACCTACCCAGTACATATCCAATTTCGGTATGTATCTAATGAACACTGTAGCAAGGAGGTAAATCGCTACCACGTCCATGATAGTACACTGTACATTGCTTTGGAAATGAAAAATAGTAACAAACGGCTGTCCTTGCAGCGGCCATATTGGATTGAATCGTAACACAAATTGACATGTTTATGCATATCGTAGAACATTGCCCTCCTACCGACTTTGAACAAGATTTGTTAACGCGTGTCTGCGTAATGGCTCTGGACAAGAGAAAATCGAAACATCAGCAATATTGGATCGTGTCGCCATACAAGTTGATATGCAAATGTATGTTATTATGATACACTGTCTTTGCATAACGTTTGAATAAACTAATGGTCCTAAATATATTATAATCGAAAACAAAAGTGAAATTTGCTCAGACAAGTCTGAAAGTTACAAAAGGTTCACGAACTTAATTCTAAAGTATAAAATTGCGTTTACAGCACAGTACTACGATCGCTGGAGATTGGTACATACAAAAATACCGTCAAGGACACTATGTGCTCACATTCGGTTTGAATTGGTCCATTTGAGAAATATGTAAACCAGGAAAAACAAGAATGACAAAAGCAAATAAGGTCTCCAACTTAGGTACATGTACTGGAGGTCATCTTTAGGAACATGCATATCAACTTCTATAGCAATGGGAGAAGCAGATCCTAAATATACAAGCAAAGGTCAACAACAAAAAAACAGAGAAGGCTTGATTAAAAGAAAAAGGTGGGAGTGGGCAAAAAATGCACAAGGGATCTGGTAAAAAAGTAATGCTACATCATCAATCTTCTAGACCCTACCCCCTCCTGAATATCAAATGTTCCATCCCTTGGTATTACATAAGACCAAATGACAGGAAGTACATTTACAACCTTCGAGATTTTTTAATTAATGCCATGAGTGTTATCATTCTAATATAAACAGCACTTAATTTAGTTACAGATAGTGAAATGTCTCTACTGTGGGCGGTGATTACAACATCTGGAATTATCCTGGATCCAAATTTCTTATCAGTTCTTGTATGTCTTACATAAAAAAGTTGCAAAAATTGGTCAAAAAAATCACCTCAGCTTTGTTTTCTGGATCAAAGTTTCCTACAAATTGATACCAAATATGACAAAATTATGTTCACAGGCTTCAAAATTGTCACACAACATATCCTGGGTTGGTGTAGGTCATTTAAGGTCACAAACTGAGAAAATTACCTAAAATATACAAATTTGGGGGTTTCCCAACACTTTGAGCAGAAAATTTATCTCATAACATCTTTCGGGACTCTATACCAAATTACAAAGCTATCAAACATGGGACTTTATACCAAATTACAAAGCGATCAAACAAGTAATTTTAAGATAAAGTTTTCTTGACCAAAAATGACGATATTGTCGTAAAAATACAAATTTTTAATGTTTCAGGACAATTTCCACATATCGAACTATTGTCATCTCTGTACGTCTGTGTACCAAATATGAAAGCTGTCTGTCCAGGGGTTTTAAAAAGAAAATACTGTTTAGGATTTTTTGACCAAAAATGACAAAATTGCTCCAAAATAGTAATTTTCCCAATTTTGTCATAATTTCAACAAATTAGAAGAGTAACACCCTTGCAAAGAGTCAACCAAAATTTGAGAGCGATAAGGCTGGCCGTTTCAGAGAAGAAGAATTTTTACTGAAAATGAGAAAAATCACCAAAAAATTCAGCAAAAATACAAAATTAAGGATATCTTCACAATATTCATAAAACTGTATAAGGTTCACCTAAGGTACTTGCACACAAATTTTCAAAGCAATCAAAAAAGCAGTTCTTGAGTTATTGATTCTTAACCATTTTCACATTTTGTAAGCTCATTTGCATAATTTTGGCAATGCAGACTTCATTTGAACAAAATCCCATCTATAGCCCAGGATGCATCCACACACCAAATACAAAGCTGAAACATGCAGCGGTTTGCGTGTTTTTGATGTTCACGGACATACTGTACGTACATACATACATACATACGTACATACACACATACATACAGACGCCATCGACTTCAGCCTATACGATAAACTCACATTGGTATAACCAAATGTGAGCTAAAAATCAGTGTATACATCGAGGTATCTATGTTCCAAATATTAGGCAATTGAAAATTTCGGCTCTGAAATTTGACATTTCTTAGCTAGTCAATATTTTGTGTCGATTCATTTTGAAAACCTGAGGGGATAACTGAATTTGCAACTTGAAGATTTGTTTTATGAAAATGGCAAAATTAATTTCTGCTTGCATTATAAAGAAACTTCTTCTTCAAGGTATTTGATTTTTCTCACCAAATTATTAGAAAATGACAGCCATTGTGAAAAGCTCCCCCAAACAGTGGATCCAGCAGAGACTATGTAATCCACGAGGACTTTTTTTTGCATTTTTTTGGTGAGATTTTGAACAACTGACATTCAGACCCAAGTGTTGTTTACATTTACCGACTTAATAGTTCCGCAAGTACACTATTTGCCAACGATATTATAACTCACACAAAGGGATGAACGCACCTTTGTCCAGTTTATAAGTTTATAATTTCTTGTATTTCTCCTTCGGGCACACACTAGAATATTCTCAATGACGTCAGAGAGAAAGCAAATTGAACCATTTGATTTAAGGTCGATGAAAAACAAAGATTCGAAAATAGTGGATTAGATAGGTACATATGTTGAACACTTTGAGTTTGAACCATGTTAAGGATATGCTATTCAGGGATAGAGTTGTTCAAATACTTATATTTTAACAATATTTTCCCAGTCTGCTACTCATGTAGATTCATTTTGCAGCCTGTTGTCGAGTAGATGATGTTAACATTGTCTCAGTTTCTTTATGGAAGGTGAAAATTTAATATTTGTCTGTGTAAATTCACTAGACATAGCAGCACTTTTGGATTTCAGATATCAATAAACTAATTGTAGGGAAACTGTTTCTTGAATGCAAAAATATAATGAGGAATCCCTGATTTTCATTCTTGATTATCAAAAGGAGGGATTTAAAGTTTCCTTAGGAAATTTTTCAGAGAGAGTTTGCAAGTTTCATTTTCAAGATGGGTATTCAGTATGGGTTACCCAGACTGCTCTGCAGGGCTCTCATCCACCCCAGCACCCTAGAAACAATTTATCAATGATGTAATCATTACATTTTGAGACAAAGTCACGAAATATGTATAACTTCAAGGTTATGCAGCGGTGGCTTTTGAAGTCCGTACTTAGTAATGAGTGTGAACTATGTGTGAACTATTTACCGACATGAACAGTTCAGATTGAGGTGAAACTTTGAAAGCCACTTCCGCATATCCTTGAACATGCTGTTGCTATATTTTCCATAAATTTGTCTCAAACCATAATACTAGTCATTACATCACAGATCAAGTGCTGCCACAATGCATTGCTCTTGTCTGTGTTCCGCAATTCTTGCTCGAAGATTCTTGAACAAGATTTCGCTAAGATGTTTGTGCGTGTGTGTGTGTGTGGGGGGGGGGCTGAATGGTAGCCCAAATTGCAGACTGGGTAACCGAGACTAGATTGGCATGCAACAGTCCGAGGTAAGGAACAATTACTAGCAGAAATATGATCTGAAACTGTAAATGTGTTACATTGGTACACATCTGTTTTTGATAAGAAATATTTTCATCTTTATTTAGAGAAAGTGAAATACTTATTTGGCTGAACACTTTATCTCAATTAAATGTCATTGACATTCCTAAATTGTGCTGGTTGCTTGTCTTTGACTTGAACATGGAAATGCATTTTGAAACATACAGATTTTAGATGTAAATTACAAAATAATTCACAAAAAAGTTCACATCAACAGGTACATTACAAACAAAACAAGTACACAAAACACATTCGACTTGTTCCAGAAAAATAAACTCTGTTGAAAGATAATACTTATTTGTGAGAAATTGCAACAAAAAGCTTAATTATGAACCATGATTTTCGGTATTTATAGAAATTCTGTGAAAACTCAGTTTATAAGTCTAAGTACTGTCAGTACTTAGACTTTAATGAACACTACGCTCTTCAGATTTTTTTTCCAATTTGCATCCCATAGAGATTTTGTGTTGAAATTAAATGATATTTGTAACATTTTATTTGTTTATTTTGATAAATTACTATCTTTCAATGACAGACGCATCCATTGTAAATAGAGCATGAGCTGAAAAGTACATAGTCTTCAAAAGATTTCACTGCATAAGAAACTTCTATTTAATATTTTAATGTAACTATCATTATTATCCTTTCATTTGAAGTCGTCAGACTCCACCCAGGAACCATGGTTCATTGAAACATGCAAATGGGAAACAAAGCTTTTTGTATTTCATTTGGAACCCCCGTCCTTAATGAAACTTTGGGAGTGCAAAAATTTAATGAGAAATTGTGATTTGAACTTCTCTCAAACATGATAAATTGAAGAAAAAGTGGTTTTTTTTTTAAGTTTAAAATGCTGAAGTTTTGAATAACAAACATTCCAGTATACGATGATTGAGTATCATGGTTTTCATCAAGGCAGAATACACCTCTGGAAGAACTATGGGGACTCTCAAACTTTTACAATAATACTTTGGGGCTCATTTTGAAGCCCATGGAGTTACTAAAAGCTTGTACTGGCTTATTTTTGTGAAAATCTAAAAAATCTTTTTCCCATACAGCTCGCATAGATGGCTGCCATTTTGAATGTCAAATATCAGTAAAGTAGGGCAATTTGTTTCTATAGTACAAAAATTTGCATGGTGACCCACAATATTTATTCTTAATTGTAGAAGAGAATGGTGGAAAGTTTCCCTTAGGAAAGTTTGAGTACAAGTATACGACTTTCAATTTCAAGGCGCATACGCTATCTCATGTAATTGTGGAATATATAGTTAGTGCAACTTTGCCGTTGACAATTGAACTAGATGGTAAACTTCATCCCCTTAAAATGCCTGCTACACAGATTCTGATTTATGAATGTTCTCTAGGTTTGATGTAGAGATGAATGCCGCTCTTGGAACGTAACACGACCTGGTTGACCCGGCTGACAGGCTTGCTGCTATCCACTGACAGTTCAAAGTGGCGTATTACCATGGCAACTGACACCTTGAGCTCATTCATTGCAAAATTTTGGCCGATGCAGTTTCTGTATTGGAATACAAAATGATATGGCCATTTTGTTAGAGACTGTCACTGTATTTCCAGGTTATTCATTGAATCAAGAACAATGAACAGATTGAAATATTTGTGAATCTGTGTGAAATCTGTGTCATTTCTTGACATGAATCGAAATCAACATTGAAATGTCATTATACTTTGAAGAGTGCAATTCCAATTGGAACTAATGATCTTCAGAATGAGAAGTTGAATTTATTCATCAGCCTTTAATGCAATCTATCATTTTGGAATTTGTATATAATTGTATCGTACGTTCAATTGCCTTATACTCGTTTGGTATAATGAATGGGAAAACAGTAAACTACCGGTGTCATACCAACAAATTCTTCCTGTTGACCTTTGACCCAACGTTAACATCAGTTTAATGTATTAACTTTTATGTAAAGAATATCTTCGTATTGAAAAGTTACCGAAAGTACAGTGGTACAATAGACGATTTTCCGCTGATTGCGAGATCTCGCGAGACTTTAATACATGCCCGTAGAAACAGGTTTCCAGCTTAGTAATACAAGTCAAACTTTGTATGGAACTAGAAAAAGTGCAGAACTGAGCAAAGGTTGCAACTTCATATATTTTATGCAGTGTTTAACGTAATTAGCGACTTGTCCTGTTTTACGCAGTTTGTCCTGTGTTGCGAGAACGCGTCCACTGCGAACCACATATTCTCGCGATATCTCGGAATGTCACGCGCGGTTCGGAACATGGTCTATTATAATCACTGTTGAAGCATTGACAGCAGAAGCGCAGTATACTGTCAACGCTTGAAAGTGAAATATTAACGCTAAAATAGCTCCTACCTTGGCCCGGCTGAAAATGGTATGAAGGCATATGGTGACCTGTCTTTTGTGCTTTCTGGTGAAAATCTTTCAGGATCAAATACTTCTGGATCAGGCCACACATGGGGGTTGTGATGGCATGCAAAGATGTTAATCCCGACAGTATTGCCTACACAAAAGTTGGAAATGAATGGAAAAACATAAATAAGTGAATAAAAAAATAGTGAAATAAATAAATAAAGAAAGAAAGAAATAAAGGAGAATCAATTTTTTTATTTTCATGTCAAAAGCATAGAAATCTGAAGTTTCCTCTTGGTTTATCTACTTTCAATTTTCAAATATAACAAGAAACCTGAGATCAACATTCTATGCTACTCAGTGCTAAATGTATTTCTACAGTGTGAAATGTAGTTCTGAAGTCATATTCAGAAACAAGCAAATGAGTCAAATCGTTTAGTATTCCAAGAGGCCAGTAAATGTTAATACTGAACCTGTCACCCCCGATTCCTTGTAACCAGGTCCACAATCACTATCGACAACGATGGGTTTGGGTGAAACCATGGTGATGAAAAGGGGTAAACAAGAGATGCAAAACAATACACACTCTGATCAGGAAGAGACAAGTGCTGGGCCCCAAGGCATGTTACGATGTACAGCAACATAAAAAGTTTATTCTGAAATGATCTTTAACTATTTCAATGTGGTCTTTGAAGTAGCAGAGGTTGCACGTGCAAAGAGAACATGTACCCCTGCTATCAAAAAAAAACTTTTGTAAAACCCACAGTTTCTGCAGTAAATGGAATATTTTAAGAAGAAAAAAGGTGGTGACACGGTAAATTTTCATGAGGATATGATATTCTTTGATATTTAGTGACTCCACTCAGTATTACCTGCTGGTAGACTCCGTCCATCAGGAAAAACCAATGGTTTGGTGAGAAGTCTGGCTACATACGGCACTGGTGGATGAATACGTAGACTCTCCTTAATGCACATGGTGGTATACGGTATTTTACTTAAATCTTCCCTGAAACCAAATACAATCACAGCATTAGCTCTAACAAAATACCCATGGTAATTAGAGTAGACTGAAAGATTTAGCCATGTGCAGGTGCTCCATGACCTCATCCTTGGGTCATGCTCTGCCATCTCTGACTCTAGGGTCAGGGGTCGTTGAGCACCGGACTGCCCACACATAGCTGAATCATTCAGTCTATAATCAAGGCGACTGTGTGAGAACTTGACTTAGGCATGCAGCTGTCACTGTAAATTTTCTCTACAAGTAGTTTCATTTTATTAACCAAGCACTTTTTAATTCTCAAATTACCATTGCTAGGGAGCCGGCATTATTTACGACCTAGGGGGTTGGAGGAATGTGAGGGGGTCACTCAAAATTGAAAACTTCAAGGGGGTTGCTCAAAATGTGGAGAGGAAGAAGTGGTGTTACTCAATTTTTTGTGCGAAATAAATTGAAACACCTCTCAGATTGCACCATTGCACACATCAGTTTCTCAAAATTTGCCATGCAAGAGAGGGAACAATCCCCTCTTACACTTTTCCCCTCAACCTCCTGCGTATTCTCCTCCCTGTGCTTTCAAATTCTACCCTGTCAGATATCCTAGTGAAAACCCTGTCATGATACCCAGCCAAATTAAACAATATACTATATGGTTTTAATACTGGTTATAGTGTGAGTTTTAATATCTGTATTTTGCTGTGACTTTGAATTCGTTGTGATGGTTTCAACTTTTTCAACGGCCATGAGATAACAGATGATAATCTAGCTGGGTACATCAGGATTTGAAAGGTCTTTACAAATGTTGTATTTTGTAAATTTACAAATACAGTATTGGTATTTAACTTTCCTAAGTTGGGGGGGGGGTTTCATTCAAAATTTCAGAGTTAGAGGGGCTACTCAAATTCATCATGGTCGGCAGGGGGTGGGGTTACTCGAAATTTCGGAGTTTCCGATGAAATTCCTCCGACCCCCCGGTCGTAAATAATGACAGCTCCCTTTCTTTTTGATAACATACACAGAACAATACATGTACGGTATACAGAATATGTCTAAGTTGGGACTTCAGGAAAGTTGCCTTTATATGTATTAATCATCAAAGATGGTGAGCATTTCTCTTAATATGAGCTTCCAAAAAAGTGGAAATTTCTAATAGTTCTACACTAAAATTATTTCCGCTTTGTTGATTTCCTAATAATTCGATGATTTAAAATCATAAGTATTTTTTCTGTTCAAATTGATAGCGTTTTTATAGTACATGAGTTACATACAATGTAATAAAATTCAGTTAAAATATCATTTACCAAACAAAGCTTCTAGAATTGAATCATTCTTATAAATAACACCTCAGCCTGGAACAGCACAATCATACTCTTTTCATATCAAAACCATTCACACAGGCAGTACTTGAATGAATGACCTACTACATTTCACCTGTGTACCAAATTTGAAAGCATGGCAAAAGTGCATATGCAAATTTCGCCTTGAATTCACCATGTCATCTTCAGGTCAATCTTAGGAACCTGCGCACCAAATTTGAAAGTAATGGCATACACAGTGTTAACGAAGCTTTTTTGACCAAAATGGCAAAATTGCCCCAGAAATACAAATATGTAAATATCACTATAATTTCGATGAATCCTATTTTTTTCATCACAAGGAACCTGCACACCAAATTTTAAAGCAATCAGACCATTGGTTTCCGAGAAGAAATTTTCTTTACTAAAATCGAAAAAACAACAACAATCAAAATGGAAAGCAGCCAATATCGACATCAAATCAATACGGTTATACACATTAATTTGGCCTAAGGTACCTAAACCAAATATAACAATGATCAGATAAGTAGTTCCTTAGTTCTTGATTTTTGACAATTTTCGCCTTTTTTCTACCTCATTTGCATATTTATAAGACTGACAGGTTCATTTTAAGAATGGCTCATCTACATCACATATGGCATCCCTATACCAAAAATCAGCTAAACAGGTGCAGCGGTTCGGGAGTTTTTGATATGAACGGACAGACATCCATACATACATACATACAAACAGACAGACGTATCACATACAGACTTTTTTCAACCATATAACCTCCCAGTTGCCATATATGTATGGCAAATGGGAGCTAAAAATGATACAAAGATGAAACATTACACTTGATTGATATATTTCATGTGTTGACATTAAGCTATAAGCCAACATATCACTGACGTTTCGGAGAACTTACCAAATTACTGCAGGAACACATCTTATTTAGTCATGAAACAATAGTTTAAAAAGTACATTACAATTTTTGGCTAACATTATACCATGACCTTGCTAAGTATACCCTACATCATTTGATCTACTGCCCTCTATTGGCCATGCATATTTAGTTATTTCTTGCAGTACATCATTCTGTTCATGATGTAATGATCCGTGTATTTATAATTGTCAGACCTGTTGCTATCTCCCTGACACACATCAAGATCCGCCTGTTAAAGCAAGACACTCGTCCTCCCTTCGCCAACTTACCACTCAAAGATTTCCTTGCTAGACATCAGCTCATCAATCTCTTGCTGGCATTTTTCCTGGTATTCTGGGTGCCTGGCCAGATTGTATAGAATCCAGGACGTGCCTGCGGCCGTGGTGTCATGACCTTCAAACATGAATGTATCCACCTCGTCACGGATCTCGGCGTCAGTCAAACCGTTGCCATCTTCATCCTTTTAGGAAAAAAAGTAACACTAGAAAGACGTGATTCAGAAAATCGTTCACAATTTGATAATACTGCTTAACATTCGAACAACATTGAACTTATAGGGCTAAGAATGTTGTGTTGTTACTACATCGTGAGAAACGGATATTAAGAGGAGAGGTTACTATATATTATAAAATACAAACGCCACGGTGTTTTGATTAACATTAAACGCGATATGAAACTTTTAGTATATTTTTACAGTCGTTTTTTACACTTATCATTCCATCAGACTCAGTCGGAAATAAGCGGATATGATGCCGGTGAGGCAGACGTTGTAACGTCGTCCTCATATTCATTTTCGCGTTACCCCTGAGGCTGAGACTTAGGATGACGCGAACTGTATCCATGATTTTTGGAGCTGCGATTTTGTGAGTAGGCACTCATTTCATCGCAGTGTAATCTTTGATTATCTTGTTCATAATTACATCTACAGTCCCATCAAGTCCTTATTTATAATTATATACACACTCCTGAGTTATTACATTTCTCACAAACTGATATTAGTTTGAAAGTAAAATCATAAAAATAATGCTAAAAGATACAACTAGTGATGCTTTAACATATTTATACTCCAAAAACTTGTTTACACGTTGCTTGTATAAGTGTGTTGTCAAGAAAAGGCAATTAATGTAATAATGTACATTACTTGGGCTTTAGAACTTCAGCTTACGTATATAACAGATAATTTTAGGATCAAATTCAGCTGTGGTATGCCTATATACCCCTATTATCAAATCTGACAGGCCGATTGAGTAAAAAAGTAGATTGCCTCAATTTTGGGTGTGATAAAGTTATTAGACTCACCAAAGACAATATATTCTGAGAAACTACCAATGACAAAAATCAAAATATTATTAGTCCGTTCACAAAATTGCCAAATTCATGGTATTTTCTCTTCAATAGCTAAGTGCACATGAAAATTTGATGTCCCAGCTTATACATTACAATAATTATGATTCTTGGACGAGGGTGATTTTACTAACTCTTGTTGACAAAAGTATATCCAAGAAATCAAGATATTTCCCCTTTCTCTGCTTCCCGTCATTTCCATCTGTCTTCTCAGACTGGAGACTTTCTCTTCTCTCTTGGATCACGTGGCCAGCTTTGTCGTGGACAAACTCACAGGCTTTCTTGAACTTGTAACCATGGTAACTGTTGTAGAATATCAGGTCACTCAAGTAGGGTGGGAAAAGGAAGCGGGTTTCAATCAGGTGAGAAAGCAGGTACACTGATTTGATGTAGGGATCCTCTCTGAAAATGAAATTGTTTTTCAAAAATCTGGTTATCCAGTCACATGCAATACTGACGAAACCAACATTATTGATAATAGGTACAATTTTATGCTTAAGAGATTAAAATTCACTTTGAAGTGGCCAATATAGCTTGCTGTGTTCTGTAGAGAATGACTATTTGTGACAAATGTGTTGATGAAGAAGGTTGAACCTTAGATACTACACAGATAGCTTAGATAGCTCACTACAAGATGGCAGGACCGCAAATGGCGACGATAGCTGCAAAATACACAATTGAAAATTTCATCACGATTTGAACAAATCTGATTAAGATCATCCCTATAGGGGCCTGTACTCCACATATTAAAAGAATCGGGCAGGCCGATTTGAAGAAGCAGCTTTGAATAAAAAAAGTTGATGGATGCTGGACAATGGATGATGCCAAACATCAATCTGTTAGACAAGCTAGGAGTCTCTGACTGCGGAGCTAAAAATGACATAGTAAAATTAGCTGGAGATCTTGAAATCATTTAAGTAACCACACTTATGAGTCATCCATCTTTTTCTTCATAGAGTTTTATACTGTCTTCGATTTTTTTACTTTTGTTTCAACTTTTGCAACAACCTATGTCATAATTGCAACACAGACTGAAAGATCCGTCGCTCAAGGGCACAGTCTCTACGCTCCCCTCCTCGTACTCAAGTGACGGATCTTCCAGTCTAGTACTAAAGTATACTCACCTTTTGATTTGACAGTTACTTTCATAACTAAAGATACACTTCATCAGACTGTCTAACGTCATCAGACTGATTTGCTTTTGAATTTCAAATGACTTACTGTGGTCCATAGTTGCCCAGTTATCCTGTGATGTCACATTTAGAAAGGAAAGCCTGATCACTATGGTTTCAGGATCCACTTATACAGAAGTTGCAGCTTGCTTTACAGGTGAAATAAATTGACTACACAGATGTGATTAACTGTAAGTCAAATAGGAATTATATGACAATTGACACTGAGGTAATGAAAAAAAAACCATATTGATCATCGAAAGTTGCAGCTTCTGTCCCTTTAAACGTGTAGCTTCTTGAATTATTAAAACAGTCGGTGGTTAACGCATACTTTGAGATGTCTCACACAGAATTTGAAACTCTTCCTTATATGAAAATTTCATTGTGGATTTGCTTATATTTGTGTTATGCATAGTGGAATGTTTACTTCAGATTTTATACAAACTTTTACCTGGTCTCAAAGGTCCTACACAGGCCAATCACTAGCTGTAGCTTGTCGCAAATCTATGTAACGATGACGACATTCTTCCATGTTTGTTCCATTTATGATGTTCCCATCCCACACATGAATGTTTTTTAAACTTCCAAATAGCGCTATCCTTAAATGTAATTTTCCTTGCATTAATATGCAAAAATAAATATTTGTCTATATTTTCCGCAAGAACGATGAAAACAAAACTTACTGTTACAATGGATACTATAAGTCACTCTGATTTATGGCTCAGACTATACACGGCTACAAGTTGCAACAACAGCCACGTATGCAACAACAAAATTTGTCAGAATTTGAAGAAGTATTGTCCGATGTTGCACACGTGCAGCTATATTTAGCAACAAACCTGAAAATGCGATCAGCTTTATTACTCATCAGCAATCAGCATTTAGATCAGACATAGGAAAAGTAACAACAAACATTTTCAAATTCTCATACCAGCATAGTCTGTGTTGACTCTCTGAAGATTCTGACGTACGGTTTCAGGATATCAAAGTGGAAACCGGGGGTTAGCAATCTTCTGTTCCTGGCCCATTTGTGCCCTTTGCTCAGTAACAAACCATCGCCAAGCCATGGACGTGCCATGCTGTACAGAAATTCACCTTTGGGCTCTATAAAAGGGGAAGGCAATATTTTCACAAAAAATGTTATGGAATCTGTGAAAGATATAAAAGTGGTTTTATGATTGTTGCATATCGCTTTAATCGTTTCAATATCGCTTTCACTAGATGTAATTCAACGATCTCTACTGCAATATGCTGCTGACCAATGGGTTGAAAGCAGCAGCTATTTTGTCTAGTTGTACAAAGTTGAAGAATAACGTAACATTAAGAATGGAAAGTTTAGTCAAAAACACTGACATCAAAGATCTTTAAGAAGAGAGGATTCAATCTATCAATCATTCAATTTCAAAGTCACCTGGCGATCCAACGTATTACACTTTATATGCATCATTGATGTATAATGGGAAATACTTAGAGGTTATTGAGGTATTACTACTTTTTCTTCGTGTTGCATGCTGCTTGAGTCAGAGTACAACTCAAAACTGGTCACCATATTTGATGACGATCAAATTGATTTACCTGTGGTGACAGTTAATTGCTTGATGAATTCAGGATGAACCAATGAAAGAACGCACGTAAATGGTCCGACCCAGACCTTGTAGCAATGGATATACTCTCTGGTCATAACACATTGTCTTTGGAAAGCTTTTTCATTTCCTCCAAGCTGACGATAAAAGAAAAATCAAAGAACTCTTATTGTGTACAATAGTTCAAGACTTTTGATCAAAATCTGAGGTGGTGTCGATTTTTCAAGAGACGTCAGAGAGAGAGAGAGAGAGAGAGAGAGAGAGAGAGAGAGCTATACTTCAAATATCATAAATTCCATTGTAGTCATATCACTTCTATCAATGACTATAATGTAAGGGGCCGGGTGTTTCAGAATTGTCACTTGCTAGATCACAGTTGCTTAAAAATGAATAAATGCACTTGCTTGGTAGAGGTATAGAAGTGTAATGTCTGCAGAGAAGTGTAATGTCTGCATCACTGTGCTACGGAAAAAGTTACTGATTGATTGAGAGCGGTTTCATCTATGCCGTTTGCTTTGTTTTCGTAATGCTATGGATGTTTTATCTGTTGGCATTGTCACTTTTCAATATCTACATTTTGTATTTAATCCTCAGCTATGTGAGTATTAGTTTGACCAAAGTCAGGAAAGCAAATACTGTTCAAAAAGTTGTAGTCTTGCGCCTTCCACAAACAAAATATCCTAAGTAAATCTGGAAAAACAGAAATTCCACAAGCAAAAAATATGCCTCCTCGGCCTACTCAAAAAAAGTATTGGCAATGAAAATTGGGTGTTTATATCTTTGGTATCCCTCAGTACGGCCCTTTAATTCCTTAACAGCATAGGCTTATAATACTAGAATGGCCTTGCCTTGTATCTCGGCACACCTGCTAAGTGAAATCGCCGATATTTACCCGATATTTATCGGCACTTTTGGGACACTAATATCAATCGTTAATGATACTAGCTAGAATGACTTGTTTTGTGTCTCGACACAGAGAATCTGTGAACACAATGGGAACTAATTTGGGATAATTGGATGGTGAAGTAATGTCTTTAAAATCTGCAAATGTAAGCTAATTTGCTTTTCTTTTTACATTGCACACTTGTTTTTATGAGTAATTTGTAAAATTGAGACATTCAGCTATAGGGCACCTAAGATTTTTGAGAAATTTGAAAAACATGAAGATCCAATTAATCCCAAAATAGTTCAAATCGTGTTTGTAAAACAACAAAGTGATACTAGACGATAATAAAGTTGTCAAATCACTAGCACATATCCGATATGTCCGATTTTACCACCTTTCCTAAGACCGACTCTAACTTCGATACTAAACGACATTAGACTTGTCAAATTGTGGCTAAATATCTGATATACTAATATATTGGAGATTTTACCATCTTACAGATCTGGCCAAGCTAGACTTCCTCAGTCCGACTGAGGCTCTGACTTCAATACGAGACGATACTTATCAAATCGCGTATATTAATTCAGTTAGTTTGATGTCAATGGGCGTAGACTTGTCCAATCATCATCATGGAAGTCGCGAAAAAGCTATAATTGTCGGGGTCAAACGTTTTTCCGAAAGTGAACAGAAATGCTTAATATCGACTGAGAAAACTTGAAAAAAAAGAGTTGAAACTAGTTAGGATAACCCACTTGTGCTTCCGTAGACCGTCCTACACACTGCTTCGATCAATGTTTCAAGGTTGCTGCATGCAGTTCGGATCGCTAGCCCTGCCACACCCTCTGCTGTGTGTTGTTGGACTCTTGTCGTTGTCGTAGTCGACTAGCAGACTTGACTTTGCCCTTACTACTTTATCATTTCTCGACCTCTTTCCACGAGAAGGAAAATTAATCGAATGTCTACTTCACAGACCCGTTGTTCTTCAGGATCAATGAATATGTCGCGCGTGAATCGGAAATGTATTTGATCGTACTTTACTCAATAATCAGTCTTTCTGATATTTGTTCAAATTTATCAAGATATATAACGAAAATACCGGACAGTTTTCTAATATTATGAGTAAAAAATAATGATTTCTGCCATATGTAATGAAAATACGAGCGAGCGGAGTAGAAGTGTTGGCATGGTGTACAAGTAATGCAAATATATTTCGACATTAAACCATGTCTTACTTTCTAGCGGGCAGCTATATCGCGGTAGTTTCGTAAATGTCGCAGTTACAAAACTAAAATGAAAACATATTCGAGAATCGGTTTTGAATCTTGTAAACAACCGGCCTTTTATTTACAAGATTCAGGATAACATAAGAATATTCACAAAAAGTGTCATCTGTATAGACGGCAAAGTTTGCGGCTTAATCCAGCAAGGTCAGGTTATTAATCACCAACTCTTACATCTGTGGAATATGCAAATATGACAATATTTGTTTGAAACAAATGCTTGGAAATTTGGTTTGAAAGGTTTTTGTTTCTTTCCATTGTCATATTGTATATTTATGGAATTGTTTGTCTTTTATAGTTCAAGTAATGCCTTCTGTGCAGGGCTTTAAAACAGATGTACATATCTGATGCCTTGAGCTCCTTTGTATATATAGGTTTGTGTTTTGAAGTTTCCCAATTTGTCTATGATACTACAATGCTTGTTTAACTGGGAGGCAGTTTGGGACATACCATTATCATGTAGTTGTGGCAGCATCGTTAACAGTTGACGCTCTAAAGAATGGCAATTATTACATGTTATCTTAGTCTTCGATTGTGTAACCATAGAGAGACCAAATGTTGTCTACATTAATTCTATTAAGAGGGCGCCTTTACTTTGTTATAGTAGATTGTATCACTGATTATGATGTACTAGGTTGCATGGTATTGTTTAAGTGTTTGTGATCGACGGTTGCATCAGTTGCCAACCATTTCGTACTTTAATGGACTGTGGATCAAAATTTGATAAAGTGCACTTGACCATGAATATCAAAAGCTAAGAACACGATTGGAACTAATTTGGGATAATTGGATGATGCAGTAATGTCGAGTTAATCTACAAATGTAATTTCACCTGCTTTTTTTTAATATTACACACTTGTTTATATGAGTAATTTGCAATATTGTAAAATTCAGCTGTAGGGCACCTAACACGTTTGAGAAATTTGAAAAATACGAAAATCCAATTATCCCAAATTAGTTCCAATCGTGTTTAAGGTCCATAGAAGCTATTAAATATCGTGTATACACTCACTCTGGCTTGCCCCATGTAACCAAATGTGAGGAAAGTGTCATTGACGCTATTTTCAATGAACCTGAAGAATTGCAATTTTAAATGGAATGCAGAATGTCGAGCTGTAAAATTCAATTCAGAATAGTAAGATAGAATGTGGAGATGTAGAAAAGTAAAATGCAAAGAAGTAATTTTGGCATGGATTTGACACCATAGTCTTTATTAGTCCCCACGGACACCGTCCGGGGGGACTTATAGGTTTGGTCATGTCCGTGCGTGTGTGCGTCCGTCCGTCCGTCCGTCCATGCGTCCGTGCGTGCGTGCGTCCGTCGACGTCCGTTCACGCAGATATCTCAGAGATACCTGAAGCGATTTCATTCAAACTTGGTACAAGGATTACTTCATATGTCATACAGATGCACGTCGATTTGTTTTGTGATACGATCCAATATGGCTGCCAGGCGGCCATTTTATTACGATTTTTTCATGTGCAGAGCCATAATTCAGGCATGTTTCAACTGATTTTATTCAAAGTTGGTACAAGGACATTGCCAATGTCATAGATATGCACGTCAATTTGTTTTGTGATACGATCCAATATGGCCGCCGTGCGGCCATTTTGTTACGAATTTTTCATGTACAGAGCCATAACTCAGGCATATCTCTACCGATTTTATTCAAAATTGGTACAAGGACATTGACCTATGTCATACATATGCACGTCAATTTTTTTTTTTGTGATACGATCCAATATGGCCGCCGTGCGGCCATTTTGTTACGAAATTTTCATGTACAGAGCCATAACTCAGGCATATCTCTACCGATTTTATTCAAAATTGGTACAAGGACATTGACCTATGTCATATATATGCACGTCAATTTTTTTTGTGATACGATCCAATATGGCCACCAGGCGGCCATTTTATTACGATTTTTTCATGTACAGAGCCATTACCCAGGCACGTTTCTACAGATTTTATTCAAAGTTGGTACAAGGACATTGACCAATGTCATAGCTATGCACATCAATTTGCATCGCGGACTCTCCTTAGAAGAAGCACATCAAATACATCGTATTATACCTATTATTATTGTTATAATCATATTATACATAATAATCAAACTGGGTTTCGCAAAAACCACCGCACTATAGATCACATATTTACTTTGAAGACAATGATACACAAATATACTAACAAAAAGCAGAATATTTATGTTTGTTTTGTTGATTTTGCGAAAGCTTTTGACTCGGTATGGAGAGTTGGTCTTTTTTCATAAACTTGATTCTCAAAAATAATATGAATGGCAAATTATATAGACTTATAAAACACATGTACACTAACACAAAGTTACGCATCAAAACGAATAATTTTGTCTCGCCCAACTCGAAAGTTGAAAAAGGAGTTAAGGGCTGTGTTTTAAGTCCTAGTCTGTCCAATTTATATGCCAATGACTTGAATACAAATCTGGACAATGTGGATACTGAACCATCAGTGTTGATTAAAACTCCAATTAACTCATTATTTTACGCTGATGACCTTGTATTAATCTCTACCTCAAAAGAAGGTTTGCAAAGGTAGTTAAATACACTACATACATTTTGCTGTAATTGGAAACTTGATGTTAATTTACAGAAAACCCTAGCAATTAATTTAAGTAAATCTCCTTCGATAGAAAAAACACTTATTTAAGTATGGTAGTACACGCATCAAACCTGTTAAAAGCTATACATACCTGGGATTGACATTTAAATAAAATGGTAATTTCAGTGAGACAATTGCAAATTTAGCTGATAAAGCAGCGAAATCATTGTTTAGTTTAAAGAGGGGTTTATTGCACAACAGAAAGATAAAATTTCCCCATACTTATTCAATGTTCAATTATTAAACCTGTTTTACTGTGTGGCTCAGAGATTTGGGGAAGAGATTTCTTGGGTTACAAAACGTGGGATAAATTAGCAGTTGAAAAAGCTCACCTCAAATTTTGTCAGAACATTTTACAGTGTAACAGACAAGCTTGTAAGGCAGCTCTCTGAGGGGTGAACTATGACAATTTCCACTTCTACTTGAGGTCAAACTTAACATTGTTAAATACTGGCTTCATATTGTACAACTACCACATTATTATCTTGCTAAAGAAGCTTTCCTGGAGCAAATGGTAAACGATACTACCAATAGATCCTGTTTTAACTGTTTAAGTGCTTTAATTAAAGAAAAAGGAATTAACTTTCTCCTTGATATCTCTCATTAAACACCGAAAAGTTATAGCTGGATTAATGAAAACAACTTTAACAAACAAATATGAGTTTTTTTGAAAAAAACTGATCACTGATAAAAAATAAAACATCATTTTAGATCAGAATCCTACCTAACACAGTTACAAGGTGAGAAAAGAAAATTGTTCACCAAATTTCGTAAAAGCAATCGTGATCTAGCGATTAAAAAGGGAGACGCACTGTTCCAAAAAGCCCAATTACTGAAAGATACTGCAATCAATGTAACACTAACAATATTGAAGATGAAATGGACTTTTTATTAGTCTGTCAGAAAAAAATAATAATTTTTTTTTTTTTCAGTAAAATTAACTTCCCAAAGGATACAACTGAAAATCAGCTTATTTCTTTCCTAACAAAACAAGAGTTGTCTTTTAATAATTTGCAGATTATATTTTTACTTCATATAAACAAAGAAATACCTAGTTATATCTATTGTTAGATATTATTATTATACTGTATTACTTTATCTTTAAAGTTTGAACTTATTTTTACATCATACTTTTATTGCCATAAATGTAATGTAAATCCTATATTTACAAGCAAGCAATGAATTAATGATGATGATGATGATGATGACGATAGTTATAATAATAATAATGATAATATTATTATAATTATAATAATAATAATGATACAACTTTTGGAGGGGTTTAGAATTAGGGTTAGGGGTTTAGAATTAAGGTTAGGGTTAGTTTTAGGGTTATCATACTTAAAATATCCTCCCTAATAAAACAAATGGGGGTTGGGGGCTTAAAACCCCACTAGCTATATCTTTAGAATTATTTTTATGATTTTACTTTGAAGCTAAAATAAGTTTGTGATATTGTGCTAATTCAGGTGTATGTTTACACTTACTATCAAGTACCCGTCAGGACTATATATGCAGTTTTGAACGAGATAATGATTACACTGCGATTAAGTGTTTTTAAAAACATTTAATTGCAGCCCCACGCGTAAAAGCAAAACCGTGGACACTGTGCATATCTGAACTGAAATCTTCACATAAACTGCACAGAGTAGTCCAATGTAATACATAGGGGTGAATTTTTTCAACACTCACATTGTATGTCCTGTTTCGTTTGTAGGCCTAATATTGCCAATTTTTGGAAATGGCAGGAAATCAAAAAGAACGTCAAAATTTGAATTTACTTATCACGTGTTTCACAAAGGAATGGTTTTCTAATGCAGTAAAAGCCCATTTTCCTTTAGATATAGAATTCAGAGAAAACCAGGATAGAATAGGAAGATATTTTGAGGTCAACAAATTTCAAGAGTTACGGCTAGTGGGGCCTTAAGGGACTCTTTCCATAATGATGTCATTGTCACATCAACGTATACTTACTAAGTGCAAGTGTCCAAAGAACCAATGTTTTTGAGGGCTGTTAAACTCTCTGAAATCACGTTCGTGTCTCTTCATTTGTTGGAACAACTTGGCGAATGTGAGACAGACGCTACCAAGGATGGCGACGGCAATGGATAGGAATACAACATTTAGACGTAAAATCCAGACGGGAAATAAGGACGCCAGGAGATCGGCACCAGCCATATTTTCTCCGGTGATTTTTTTTCCAGTTTTACTGTCTATGCTGTTATGTCGCCGAAATTATTCAGATGTCACTGTTATTTCAATCGACTACGGCGAATATAAGTATTTCCGCTTTTGTGCTCCAGCTTGTTCATGACGTGGCAGGCAGTTCGGATTTCGGCGATCTTTTTGTGCTTTTGTTCAAGATGTGGACAGACAGTTCAGATTTCGGCGATACCTGTGCTCAATATACGTATGTACACATACTCCGAGGGCGGTGATGGTGGCGTTCTTGCTGCTCTTCGAACTTTCGCCCTGTTGTTATATGGCGTAGAATCCCTGCCAAAATTAAGCTATTCAACGCCATAGCTGTTACCTCAGATGACCCGATGACCGGGTTAAGAGTTATTGAGGCTAAGAGCATCGGAGCACTCGTGCACACTCGTCAAAGCAAGAGTGACTACCCCTCCAAAATTCAAAAAGAAAAAGCACGGTGACTAGCCAACTATATATATATATATATATATATATATATATATATATATATATATATATATATATATATATTGTTACGTGCAGAGAAAACAAACAAAAGGGTGAACTCAGCAGTTTCCGTTTAAACAAAATTTATTACGAAAATAAAACTAATTGCTAAGTTAGGGATATAATACAAGCTTTAAAGTGTACAGACTACTTATCTCAGCTGGGACGGCAAAGCTCCAGTCTCAGAGTTGTAACAGTCAGTCGGATGAATGAACACTCCTTCGGCTTGCAGGCTTGTAGTTGCACAAAGTCCACAGTATAAATCCAGCGTTGGCAGTGAAGGTCTTGGAAAGTCTTGAGAATGACTACTGCTGCAGTTTAGTAACACACAAGAGACACGATCTCAAAAGTCTGACTGGAAGCTGTGCATGTCCCTTTTATACACATGTGTTTACATAAGGGCATATAAGAACAATCTAGAACTTTTATTGACATGCTAATTACTGTTCTA
>LD344342.1:202101-214485 GCA_001465055.1 Ptychodera flava | reverse complement strand
ATATATATATATATATATATATATATATATATATATATATATATATATATATATATATATATATATATATATATATTCAAGCAGACATCACTTTTACCACAGTCGAAATAGGGTTATAGGGTTCACCATAAAAGACTATAATCTTAGAAAAACCAAAGAAAAGAAGAAAATCGAGATGGTTTTATGAGGGTGTCACCTGGCTCAAGACATCGAGACCATTGTGTTCAGTGGGATTCTCATGTGATCCGTTCACTTCGTCTGAATTTTTGTATTTTTGTGTCCAGCATATGGGTATACTAGGGTGCGACGTTTTTGGACCTGCAGTGACAAAAATCATTAATTTGAAATCCATTTGACGGGGCCGGGCCCGGCGTTATAAGACTCAAGGTATGTGCTCTCTCAATCTGATTTGTGTATTATAACGGTTTGCAAGTATGCCTGATTGAGTGAATGTTGTTTTTTTGTCTAAAAGGGATGTTACAGCAGTATACATGTATTTGGATAAGTGACACCTACCACATTTCATCATCCTCTACTGTCTGGTTTTATGGTCACCGCGATTCTCCCTAATCAGAGTGACAGAGAACACTCCTCGTGTGTTGGTTTTGAGTCTTTCGTTTTACGCTTAGGTGTTCACACACGTGAGCTAACGCGCCATGTATGTCTGTTCCAATCGGATCAGAATTAAATTTGGTACATTCTATTCTCTGTCAGAATGGCAAGAACTGATTAGCTTTTTGTTAGTGTGGCTTGCATGTGTCATGTCATTTACATAATTAATGATTAGGTAAAAACAGACATACAGTGAGAACGGATGCACAGACTTGGGTGAGATTTGCTACAAATCTTGATCACACAAGAATTTATCCGCCATAAAAAAGCATAAGAGTGTGACATGAAAGTCAATTAATAATTTGCATATTTAATGAACTTTCCTAGTTGGGGATATATATATATATATTTCTGAATTGACTCTATCATAGACGAATATTGGTATGTATATTGATGATATTATTATTTAACATTAGTGCATATTTTATTAGCTTTCCCAATTAGGGATATATACCTGGATTAATTGATCAAAGTTGGCGAAACATGCTATGTACATCGATATTGAAAGTCATTTAGAAGTTTTACTTCAGCCTGTTCCTAATTTTCATACTTAAGACACTTTCCTATTTAGGGTAATATATCTTGACTGACTAGACCATTAACTAATCAAAGTTGGCGAAACATGATGTACATAGATGATACTAGGTTAAAACAATTTTGAAAGTCATGTAGCATTTTCACCTGAGCTGATCACTAATTTGCATATTGAACGAACTTTCAAAATTAAGGATATATAAGGATTTGTATGATCAAAGTTTAGGAAACTTGCTATGTATATTTGTGATACACTGATATAACAATCATGAAAATTGTTTTAGCAAATTTAGATAAACGAATAACCAAATTTCATATTTAACAAACTTTCCTTATAAGATATGTATATCTGTTTTATGAAACTTGCTATGTATAATGAAGAGAGAATTATTTTGTATAAGTGAAAGATACTTTGCATTTTCATGTCAGCTCATTTATAATGTGTACATCTAATGACCTTTCACAGTTTGTCATATATAGCTTGAAGGAATTGAAGGACTTTCACTTATACAACATAATTGTCTCATCAATATACATAGCAAGTTTCATAAACTTAGAGGTCCCTTCAGTCTTGTATCCCTCATTTGGAAAATTAGTTAAATATGAAAATTGCAAGTTTTGTCAACTTTGGTCATGTCAATCCAGATAAATATCCCTAATAGGGAGAGTTCGTAAAATATGCACATTAGTAATAAGCTTATCTAAAACTGCTAAAACAACTTTCAAAAGTGTTATATCAGTGTATCTCAAATATACATAGCAAGTTTCAACTCAGTACATATCTAATGAACATACGGATAGTTTTCAATCGGATTCGAACCCACAACATACGGCATCAGTCGCCTAGCTGAGAGGCCTGAGACAGAACCAGTCGGCTAAATCTCCACTCCCAAAAAAGAGTGGTTCAAGAACATTGTAGCAAGGAGGTAAACCCCTACCACGTCCATGATAGTACACTGTACATTATTTTGGAAATGAAAAATAGTAACAAACAGCTGTCCTTACAGTGGCCATATTGGATTGAATCGTGACACAAATTGACATGTATATGCATATCGTTGAACACTGCCCTTCTACCGACTTTGAACAAGATTTGTTAGTGCTTGTCTGCGTAATGGCTCTGGATAAGAGAAAGTCAAAACAGCAGTGATAGTGGATCATATCGCAACACAAGATGAGAATGTATGTTATGGTACTTTGTACTTGTATAAAGTTTGAATAAACTGGTGGTCCTAAATATGTTATAATCAAAAAGAAAAGTGAAATTTGCTCAGACAAGTCTAAAAGTTACAAAAAGTTCTAGAAATTAATTCTAAAGTATAAAATTGAGTTTATCGCACTCCGATCACTGGAGATTGGTTCATACAAAAAATACCGTCAAAGACAGTGTGCTCACATTCGGTTTGGTAAATTCAAGAAATATTTAAACCAAAAAAACAAGAATGACAAAAGCAAATAAGGTCTGCAACTTAGGTACTGGAGGTCGTCTTTGGGAACATGCATATCAACTTCTATAGCAATGGGACAAGCAGATCCTACATACATAAAGCAAATGTCAACAAAAAAATTAGCCAGAGAAGCTTGACAAAAAGAAAAGGTGGGAGAGAGGGGAAAAAATAAGGAGTGGGAAAAAATGTACAAAGGATCTGGTAAAAAATAATGCTACCCCATCAATCTTCTAGCCCCTACCCCCTCCTGAATATCAAATGTTCCACCCTTTACATAAAACCAGCTGGCAGGAAATATATTTACAACCTTGGGGGATGTTTTAATTAATGCTATGAGTGCTATCATTCGAATGTAAACAACACTTAAATCAGTTACAGATAGTGATATGCCTTCCACTGTGGGGGGGATTACGACATCTGGAATTATCCTGGATCCTAATTTCTCATCAGTTCTTATGTGTCTTACATGCAAAAGTTGCAAATTGGTTCGCAATAAAAAAATTTACCTCAACTTTGTTTTCTGGATCAAATTTTACTACAAATTGATATTAAATACGACAAAATTATGTTCACAGCCTTCGAAACTCTCTCACAACATATCCTGGGTTGGGGTAGGTCATTTAAGGTCACAAACTGAGAAAATTACCTAAAATATAAAAATTTGGGGGTTTCCCAACACTTTGAGCAGAAAATTTATCTAATAACATCCCTCGGGACTTTTGTACCAAATTACAAAGCTATCAGACAAGTAATTATGAGAACAAGTTTTCTTGACTAAAAATGACAAAATTGTCTTAAAAATACAAATTTGTATATTTCAGGACAATTTCCACATATCTATTGTCATCCCTTGACATCTGTACACCAAATATAAAAGCTGTCTGTCCAGGGGCTTTAAAAAGAAAATATTTTTTAAGATTTTTTGACCAAAAATGACAAAACTGCCCCAAAATGTTTCCAATTTTGTCGTAATTTCAACAATTAGAAGGGTAACACCCTTGCAAACATCCAATCCAAATTTGAGAGCAATAGGGCTAACGGTTTTGGAAAAGAATAAATTTTACTTAAAATGAGAAAAATAACCAAAAAATTCAGTAAAAATACAAAATTCGAGATATCTTCACAATATTCATAAAACTGATTTTCATCAACCTAAGGAACCTGTATACCGAATATCAAAGCTATCAGATTAGTAGTTTGTGAATAAACAATTTTTGACCAAAAGCTCGGAAAATTGCCCCAAAATTACAAATATGAAAATTTCAATTAAATTTGCATAAACTTGACTGAGGTCATCCTGAGGAACATGTATACCAACTTTCAAAACAATCAGATGGGTGGTTTCAGAGAAAAACAATTTTTGATTAAAAACTGAAAAAATTACCCCAAAAATAGAAACATGCAAATTTCATTCCAAATTTTGAAGACCTAATTTAGAATATCTAAAGGAACCTGTACACCAAGTTTCAACCCAATCTAAGCAACGGTTACAGAGTTTTAGCAATTTGCTGTGTTTTTTTCTTTTTTCCCCTCATTTGCATATTTTTGACACTGACAAGTTCATTTGAACAAATTCACATCTCCATCCCTAGGTGCACCTGTACACCAAACACTAAGACAGTAGGTGCTGCGGTTTAGGTGTTTTTGATGTGGACAGACATACATACATACATACATACATACATACATGCATACATACATACGTACATACATACATACATACATACATGCAAATTGGATGCAAATGAGCTGATTCAGCTTATACAATAACCTCACATTGGTACACCAAATGTGAGCTAAAAATAGAGTACACATCGAGGTATGTATGTTCCAAATATTAAGCAGTTGACAATTTCGGCTCTCAAATTTGACATTTCTTAATTTAGCTAACCAATATTTTGTGTTGATTCCTTTTGAAACCTGTGGGGATAACTAAATTTGCAACTTAAACTTTTTTTTAATGACAATGGCAAAATTATTTTCTATTGGCATTGTAAAGAAACTTCTTCGAGGTCTGTGATTTTTCTCACCAAGTTCAGACTTTTTTGTTTGTTTTGTGAGATTTTGAACAACTGACATTCAGACCCAAGTGTTCAGTTTACATATACCACTTAATAGTTCCGTAAGTACACTATTTGCCAATGATATCATAACTAAACAAAGGGATGAACGCACCTTTGTCTAGTTTATAAGTTTTTAATTTTTTTTATTTCTCCTTCGGGCACACACCAGAATATTCTCGATGACATCAGATAGAAAGCAAATTGAATCATTGGATTTAAGATTTGATGGAAAACAAAGACTTGAAAATGATGATGATAGGTACATATGTTGAACAGTTAGAGCCTTAACCATGTTTAGGACATGCTATTCAGGGGCAGAGGTTTTCAAACAAATGTGGCCTGTTGTCGAGTGAATGATATTAACATTGTCTTGGTTTCTTTTTGGAAGGTGAAAATTTCATATTTTTTCATGTAATTCACTTGATATAGCACCATTTTTGAATTTCAAATATCAACAAGTCATAGGAAAACTGTTTCTATAATGCCAAAATATAAAGAGAAACCCATGATTTTCGTTCTTGACTATCAAAAGGAGTAATTTTGTTAAGGCGTATTTGGAAAATTGTCTATTGTCCCTACAGTATTGCCTTTTGTATTATGTATAGGTATATAATTGGTGGAATTTAGATTAGTTTTGACAGTAATTTGTGACATAAAACGTTGGGGTATGGGGTAAATTATGGCCGTATTTCATGAAAACTATAGAAGATATTGCATAATGCTATATACCATTTTCAAGAAGAAATCACCTTTCTAATGATACCCCATAACCTAGGTCATGTTAAACAGTAAGCTCAGCAGATCACGTACAAGAAGACAGGTTTGACAAAAATCCGAGTGGGTCACAAAATCGTGATTTTGTGGTACCCTTCAAAACATGACCGTAACAGCTATTGAGTCCCTATATTTTGTCTGTTAAAATCCCATTTCTTATTCTAGGGATCCCAAGGCTTCTGAAAATTACAGGTTTGTTATCCTGTGGGGTGAGGGGGGGTCGCAGGTGCACGTAGACGCCCCCTCTAGCCTCGGCCTAATAGATTGTTAGTAATGCTTGCTGTATATAAAGTAAGACAAGGAGGCATAGACAATTTTCCAAATAAATGTGTTTGATTTGCTTCATAAGGAGGAAACAATAGTTATCGTATTTTCTTCCGGTTAAAAATACTGAATTACCAGAAAAAATCGATTTAAAGTTATCCAATTCTATGACGTCATATTTTTTCACTAAAACTTTATGCATTTTAGAAAGACCAGTATCTAAGCTTTCTAAAACTATAAGGTATATGGCATTTCAAGCCAGTTCACTTCATCAAGGAAAGAATGTTGTACCCCTACCCCTAGCTTTTGCACACCCCATACAGATACACGCAATTCAAAATTGACTCAAGAGAAGTAGTGTATAGTTAAATATCTAAGGTTAACACTTTTTTTCTTGTTTAATATGTGGGAATAAATAATTCAAACACAAAAAGCTGTCAAAATTTTGCTTAATAACAAGTAAATCACAATGGTTACATGGTATTTTGGGTAAAAAATTTCAAAATTGTCAAAAAAATTCATTTTAAAGTCGTCCTATTCTATGTACACATATTAATTTTGCTAAAGTTGGTGTTTCTCATAAAGAGCAGAATCTCAGCTTTCCAAAAATGTATGGTTTGTGCTATTTCATGCGAGTTTACTCAATGTAGGGGAGGATATAGTACCCCCTACCCCTACCCATTTTTCGCCATTTTTTGCGGTACATGCAAATTAAAAACCAGCCCAGATAGGTAGTGCATCCCAAAATATCCAATGTTAACATCTTTTTTCTTGTACAGCTGCAGGTCCTAAAGAACAAAAAAATACCCAAGTAGTAGGGATGTGGGGGGGGGTGGGGGGGGGGTGCACGGTGGGCCCCTCCAGCCCATGGACTAAATTGAATGTTATTGACATTCCCAAATTATGCTGGTTGCTTGTTTTTGACTTTAACATGGAAATGCATTTTGAAACATACAGATTTTAGATTTAATTTACAAAATCAACAAAATAGTTCATAAAAAAATGCACATAAACAGGTACATTACAAAAAAAAAACTAATTGTTCCTGAAAAATAAACTCTGTTGAAATATAATACTTATTTGAAAGCATTTGCAACAAAAACCTAAATTATGAATCAAGATTTTTGGTATTTATAGAAATTCTCTGAAAACTCAGTATACAAGTCTAAGTACTATAAGAGTTCTGAACTTAAGTGAAAACTGTGTGCTTCAGATTTCTCAAATTTGCCTCCTATACCGGATGCAAATTTGTGTTGAAATTAAATAATATTTGTAAATAATTTGGTCATAACACTTCATTGGTAAATTTTGATAAATTAGTATCTTTCACTGAGTGATGCACCCATCATAAATAGAGCAGGAGATGAAAGGTACAAAGTCTGCAAAAGATTTCACTGCATAAGAAATTTCTATTTAACTTTTTTAATGTAAATATCATTATTGCTCTTTCACAAAGAGTTGCCAGACTCCACCCAGGGACCATGGTTCATTGAAACATGCAAATGGGAAACAAAGATTTTTGTTGTTGACTTGGAACCCCTCCCCTAAATGAAACTTTGGAAGTGCAAAAATTCGATGAGAAATTGTGATTTGAACTTCTCAAACATGATAAATTGATGAAAAAGTTTTTTTGAAGTTTAAAATGCTGAGGGTTTGAATAACACATATTGCGCTATAGGATGATTGAGTATCACGCACATATATGGTTTCCATTACGGTAGAATGCACCTCTCTAAGAAATATTAGGACTCTCAAACTTTTACAATAATATTTTGGTCTATCACATGTTGGGGCTCATTTTGAAGCTCATGGAGTAACTAAAGCTTTCACTGCATTATTTCTGTGAAAATAGAATATTTCTCTTTTTCCCCATTAGAGTTTGCACAGAGGGCGGCCATTTTGAATGTCAAATATCAGTAAATTTAGGACAATTTGTTTCCATAGTATACAAAATTTGCATGGTAACCCACAATATTTATTCTTGATTGAGGAAGAAAACAGTTGAAATTTTCCCTGAGGCAAGTTTGAGGAAAAGTCTCAGACCTTCAATTTATAGGTGCATACTACCGATGTAATTGTGGGCATATAGTGCAAATTTGCCGTCGACAATTGAACTAGCTGGTAAACTTCATGCCCTAAAAATACTTGCCACAGAGATTCTGATTTATGAATGTTCTCTAGGTTTGATGTAGAGATAAATGCCACTCTTGGAACGTAACACGACCTGGTTGACCCGGCTGACAGGCTTGCTGCTATCCACTGACAGTTCAAAGTGACGTATTACCATGGCAACTGACACCTTGAGCTCATTCATAGCAAAATTTTGGCCGATGCAGTTTCTGTATTGGAATACAAAATGATATGGCCATTTTGTTAGAGACTGTAACCATGTTTCTAGATTTTTCATTAAATCAAGAACAATAAACATGTTGTAATATTTGTAAATCTTGGTGAAATTTGTGTCATTTCTTGACATGAATCTTAATCAACATTAAATTTGTCATTATACTTTGAAGAGTGCAATTCAAATTTGAACTTTTGTTTCCAGAACCAAATCAGATTTCTCCAGAAAGAAAAATTGAATTTATTCATCATACTATGTTGCAATCTACTTATCATTTGTATATACTTGTATTGTATATTGCATTGCCAAATACTTATTTGGTACGATGAATGGGAAAACAGTCAACTATTGGTGTCATGCCAATAAATTCTTACTGTTGACCTTTGACCAAACATCTATTTACTGTGTTAACTTTTATGTAGAGAATATCTTCATATTGAAAAGTTACCGAAAGTACAGCAGTACAGTTATAATCACTGTTGAAGCATTGACAGTAGAAGTGCACTAACGCTTGAAAGTGAAATATTAACGCTAAAATAGCTCCTACCTTGGCCCAGCAGAAAATGGTATGAAGGCATATGGTGACCTGTCTTTTGTGTTTTCTGGTGAAAATCTTTCAGGATCAAATACTTCTGGATCAGGCCACACATGGGGGTTGTGATGGCATGCGAAGATGTTAATCCCAACAGTATTGCCTACACAAAGTTGGAAATGAATGGAAAAACATAAATAAGTGAATGGAGAACTATATAAATAAATAAATAAATAAATAAATAAATAAAATAAAGGAGAATAAATTTTGTTATTATCATGTCAAAAGCAAAGCAATCTGAAGTTACCTCTTGGTTTATCTACTTTCAATTTTCAAATATAAAAAGAAACCTGAGGTCAACATTCTATACCACTCAGTGCTAAATGTATTTCCACAGTATGAAATATACATGTAGTTCTTAAAGGGAAACGCTTGTCCGAACTTTGCCTGTGTGAGTTTCTTGTTTACAAACAATGTATTTCGTGCGCGATATCTAGATGTACCTCATCATCATAGCTGCTACATGTAAATTATACGATGTAGATTATGACAGACATGTTTTAACTTTCATCAATCACCATTGTAGCTTTGATACAGTGTTTATATTGGTGAGGTCGTACGGGTCCCATATGACTTTTGAGCACAGCTCTGACGACTGTATCCCTTTAAGTTATATTCAGAAACAATCAAATGTGTCAAATCATTTAGTATTCATAGAGGCCAGTAAATGTTAATACTGAACCTGTCACCCCTGATTTCTTGTAACCAGGTCCACAATCAATATTGACAACGATGGGTTTGGGTGAAACCATGGTCGTGAAAAGGGGTAAACAAGAGATGCAAAACAATACACACTCTGATCAGGAAGAGACAAGTGTGGGCGCCAAGGCATGCCACAATGTAAAGCAACATAAAAGATTTGTTCTGAAATGATCTTTAACTATTTCAACGTGGTCTTTTGAAGTAGCAGAGGTTGCAAATGCAAAGTGTACATGTACCCCTGCTATCAAAAAGATTTTGGTAAAACCCACTGTGAGTGTACAGTAAATGGAATATTTTAAGACGTGGTAAATTTTCATGAGAATATGATATTTAAGCAATAAAGCACACCCATGCAGCGACAGTATACCACCAGATTTCACAGTTAATGACATATATGCATACATATATATGAGGTGAACTGGTCAAAACCGAGTGGAATACCGTCGCTGGGTGTGATTAAATTGCTTTTATATCATAAAAGTATATTGAATTTCGGACATGGAACATCAGAAAAGGACTTTTGCTCTTGCCGAGAGCTCGCGCGTGTTCCAGCCGTGGTATATCGCGAGTATACCATGGTTCTTTCGCATCTCGAGCTATCAGATCGCTGTATTTGCACCATCAATGTACTGGTACGATATATTCTGTGATATTGGGTGAATTCACACAGTATTACCTGCTGGTAGACTCCGTCCATCAGGAAAAATCAACGGTTTGGTGAGAAGTCTGGCTACATACGGCACTGGTGGATGAATACGTAGACTCTCCTTGATGCACATGGTGGTATACGGTATTTTACTTAAATCTTCCCTGAAACCAAAGACAATCACAGAAATAGTTCAAACAAAATACCTATGGTAATTAGGGTAGACTGAAAGATTTAGCCATGTGCAGGCCTTGCTACATGACCTCACTCCTGGGTCACGCTATGCCAGGGTTAGAGGTCATGGAGCACTGGAGTGCCCACAAATGGCAGAATCATTCGGTCTATTATCAGGGCACTGTGTGAGAACTTTACACTTCCACATGTTTATATAAATGAATTGTTGCTATGAAAATAGCTTAGATCATAAGAAATCATGATATTGCCAGCAGTAAAGTAGAATTTGTAACACATTGCTTAGAAAGCTATAAGGACAAGAGTTCTTGCTTGCTACCTTTTTAAGAACACAATAGGTTGGGAGGATCTAAAATAATTTCGTCTGAAAAAATGATACAAAGATGACACATTGCACTTGATTGATATATTTCATTTGTTGACCTTCAGAGACAAGCCAACACGATCAATGATGTTTCAGAGAATATTGGATTGTCAGTGTAACACTTGCTTACTGCAGTAACACATCTTAACAGTAGTTTAAAAAAAGTACATCACAATTTTTGGCGAAACATAACAACAAGATCTTCTGAAACCCTACCTCACTTGATCTACTGCCCTCTATTGGCCATATTTACTTATTGTATGTCATTCTGTTGACATGTAATGAGTGTATTTATAACATGTAAGACTTGTTGCCGTCTCACTGACACACCATCAAGATCTGTATGTGAAAGCAAGACACAACTTACCACTCAAAGATTTTCTCCTCCTTGCCAGACATCAGCTCATCAATCTCTTGTCGGCATTTCTCCTGGTATTCTGGATGCCTGGCCAGATTGTAGAGGATCCAGGATGTGCCTGTTGCCGTGGTGTCATGACCTTCAAACATGAATGTATCCACCTCGTCACGGATCTCGGCATCAGTCAAACCCTTGCCATCTTCATCCTTTCCGGAGCAAAAATAACACAAGAAAGACGTGATTCAGATAATTGCATGTTCATAACTTTGATAATACAGCTAAACGTGGGGAGTGGGGATTAGTCTTGGAGATTCGGCCCTGTGTAGTGTGCTCCATTGCACTATGACCTCAGGGTCAGAGGTTACAGAGCACCTGCTCATAGTTGAATCTTTTAGTCTACACTGGGATACAATCATAGTAATGTTAAGAATCTTATTTATTATTAGTACTCTGCTGTTTTCTTGAACACTGTACACAATAGAACATATGGCAGAATTGCAGATAGGACTGTTTCCTCCAATTACTTAGGCCCCTTCCACAATCACCTGTTGGTTCAACAACCTTATTTCTATGGCATAATACACTGGGAAATGGGGAGAATTTAAAGCATTAAAATTCACAGCATCTTCAGGGCTCGAAATTAACTTTTTTACCTGGTAGTCCACTTGAGCTACCGTTTTTCTGACGTTGGTAGCCCAGTGACAATGGCTAGGAGCCCATGCATATTTTAATTTAGGGTCACTGTTTTTTATTAACGAGACAAGAAAAAGCAATTTTTAAGATTCTGCCCATGAACTGAATTTTCTATTCATGATGTGAATACTTGCACACCTAATACCCAAAGGAAACAGGTATAAAGCCCCATGTTGACATATACTGGCACAGTAGGAATTGAGTTTTTCTGCACTGTTGGAAATTTTATGAGCTGTTTCTGTGGGCAATTACACAAACTCTTGCATTAAATAGCCTCCAAACAAACAAATTTTCCTGTTGTGGTCACTGTTGCTGAGCTGCTTAACACAGAAGGGTCACTTCACCACATTCTTTAGAGTTGTAGCCTTAACATGGTGACAATATTTGTATAGACAGCCATTTTGCGGGTGCACCCAACAACATATCTATACTCTATAAATTTGCTTACACAATTTTTGTATATGTGTGTTATCTAAAGAATCCAAAGTTCTTGATGAGCATAAAAGGCCTAGAAAAAACCTGTCACCATGAAAGCAAGTGAAATAAGTACAGCTACTCAGGCTTTGAGACTTCAGCTTACACATACAGATACTAGAATTACCAAATTCAGCTGTTTCCCCTGCCATAAAATCTGACAGACCAATTGAGGAAAAAAAATCATATTGCCCCAATCTTTGGGGTGAGAGAGTAATAATCAATCAACACATATTTTCTTGTGTATTAGTTCAACTGGAATACCACCATTTGGCATTCTGGAAAACTGAATGCAAAAATCAAAATTGGTTTGTTTACAAAATT
>LD344342.1:153993-199715 GCA_001465055.1 Ptychodera flava | reverse complement strand
TTCCTGGCCCATTTGTGCCCTTTGCTCAGTAACAAACCATCACCAAGCCATGGACGTACCATGCCGTACAGAAATTCACCTTTGGGTTCTATAGAAGGGGAAAAGGCCATATTTCCATTCAAAATGTAATGGAATCTGTAAAAGATATGGAAGTGTTTTTATGATTGTCATATGGGCAGTGGAAGCTGAAATGAATTCAGATGTGACAATTAAGCATGAGCCCTTATTTTTCCACCATAAGCAAGATATAGAAGTATATATGAGGCAATGGATCTTAACAGCTGTTTGAACTTTTGAAGGTTTTCATCAGAATTCTTGTGTGTGTGAGTGTGACACAGCACTTGATTGCTGCAGCTGGGGAGTTTGTTCACAAGCATGATAAACATCCTAGCAGTTTGTGTGAATATGCAAATCCTAATAATAAAAAAAAATTCCATTATGACATTATGATGCGAGACCCCAGTAGATAACACTAACCGGTATAATGACCATACAACACCAAGTACACATCACACACACACCGGTTAACAACGCTATAATGACAGTACAATGCCAAGCAAACAAACACACACACACACACACACACACGCAGGTGCCTGTATGGAATGAACATGTTGGATGCTAGAGATATTTCAATATTGCTTTCCCTACTGAATATAATTCTATACTCTCTACTGGAATATGATACAGACCAATGGGTTGAAAGCAGCAATTATTCTTCTAAGAGTACAAAGAGTTGAACGAGAACTGTTAGAATGGAAAGACCTGGTCAAAAAGTCCACATTCAAGATCGTGGAGAGGAGAGGATTCAGTCTAAACATTCAATTTCTAAGTCACCTTTGAAAAGGCCAATGACACTAATCTGCATCACTGATACATTATGGGAAATGCTTTGAGGTTTTTGCACTATTGTTTTTGTGTACCCTGCATGGAATGCAGTGAATGTTTTGAATGCTGCTTGAGTCAAAGTCAAAACTGGTCATTGTTTTTAAATGACGACCATGTTGATTTACCTGTGGTGACAGTTAATTGCTTGATGAAATCTGGATGAACCAATGTAAGAAAACACGTAAATGGTCCAACCCAAACCTTGTAGCAATGAACATACTCTCTGGCCACAACACTTTGTCTTTGGTAAGATTTTTCATCTCCTCCTAGCTGATGATAAAACAAAAAGTACAGAACTCTAATTTATTATGCACAATAGTTTCAAGTCTTTCGACCAGAAGCTTAGGTGAGGTGTCGAGTTTTCAAGAGACCTTAGAGAGAGAGAGAGAGAGAGAGAGAGAGAGAGAGAGAGAGAAAGCTATACTGCAAATATTACAAAATCCCTTGTACTCATCACTTTCTTTCAATGCAAATAATTGCAATGGTGTTTCAGAAATTACTTGTTCACAGTTGCTTAAAAATGAATAAATACACTTGCTGCGCAGAAGTATAGAAAATATGTGATGTCAATTGTCATGTCTGCATCACTGTACAATGGAGAAAGTGTCTGGTTAAGGTAGCTTGCGCCTTGAAAGTGAAAGACGTAAACTTTTCCTCAAACTTTCCTCAATGAATCTTTCAACCATGCTCTTTCACAATCAAGAATAAAAATTGGGGGTCACCATGCAAATTTTGGTACTAGAATAACAAATTAGCTCCAAGTTTTACCAAGATTTGAAATTCAAAATGGCTGCCATCCCTGTAACTCTATGGGGCAAAACAAAATTTTCGATTTTCAAAAAACTGTGAAAGTTTTTTTTACACCAAGAGATTTAAAATGAGCCCCGCAAGTGGTAGATCAGAAAAGAATTGGAAAAGTTTGAGAGTCTGAATATCTGTCCCCGAGGTGCATTGTACCTTAATTGAATGTTGTTTCACCTATCGGTGATCTGTTTTCCTTTGGGCAGTTTGGATATTCTTATCTGTGTTAATTGTTGCTTTTCAAGAATATATATATTTTATTTTATCCTTGATCAAGTTGATGTACAAATTACCACACTAGGCTACCTCTGCTATACAAGTATTAAAATTTGACCAAAGTCTGGAAAGCAAATGAATCTTGGAAAATGAAAATTTATGCATAACATCATTCTGGGTTTCCCTCAGGATGATTGGATCCTTTCCTATCATGTAAACTTGGAAGGAAGTTGGTTGACCACAAACTGCACCAATATGAGGCGCCGAATGTAAAAAAACTAGTTTACAAAAATGTTTTAACAAGTGTACAGTGAAATAAGATGGGTTGCGTGTGCACATATACACGTAAATACGACACGCATGGATATATACGTGTGCATGAACGTAGCCATGATTTCAACGTTCAATCCCTAGGGGAGCCTTCAGTAATTACATTGGGGGGTTCGCCGAGGGAAATGGGGAGGGTCACTTTTTAGAAAACTGTTCAAAGGGGAGGGCTGCTTTTTATAAACCTATCTTAGGGGAGGGTCACCTCTGACAGAAGCTGATTTTATGGCCAAACCTTTAATTGTCTGTGTGATATTTCCTGAATAGGAAATCACCAACGAAATACGCTGATTCTTTTTTTAAATACGTACAAATTATCCACAAGTTTCACAAGCAATGATGCAGTAGTATCCTACACTAAACACCTTGAACAGTTAAAACTGATGAAAGACAAGAGACAAAAACATATACAACAGGTGGGAAAGTGCATATCAATCATCAAATGTACATGAATGCAAAGATATTGTTAGTTTTATATTGGGAAAAATTGTGCATAGTTCTCTCATAGACTACCATGTACAGTGAATCAACATTTCAGTGAAATTCCAAAGTCAAATTTCTTGCACAACCATGGACTTATAACCACTCTAGTCTAATCAAGAACATTAATATCAACAATCAAGCATACATAAATGCACAGATTTACTTATTTTTGTATTGGAAAAAAATTATTCATAGTTTCATCATAGACTACCGTGTACAGTGAACCAACATTTTAGATGAAATTCCAAAATTAATTTCTTGTACACAAATGCACATGTTACTTCGCACTTCAAGCAAAGAACATTTAAATATATTATCAAACATATATAATATACAGATATAGAACAGTTTGTAGGGGAAAATTGTCAATAATTTGCCAAATACACTCCATGTATTATGATTTTATATTTTTGATGAAAAACTATATCAGCCACATCTTGCCTTCTTATAGTTGCACAAAATATGGTGACCCTTCCTCAAATGTATGAAATACCATATCTCTTCAAAAATGCTTGTGTGATAAATTGCGACTGTCCCTCGAAAAACAACAGCCCTTCCCTCCATAAGTTGTCCCTAACTTACATAACAATTGAACCAATTGTTATGTAAATTAGCTGATACTGTTTCAGTTATTCCTGGGAGAACACTGCAGTGTTTTTTTGGGGGTCACGTTTTAGAATGTCGGACAAGGGGGTCACATTTTAGACAGGAGGATAGGGGAGGTCACATTTTACGGTACAAGTGTGCGCGGAACTCCCCGGCCCACCCCCTGTAATTACTGAAGGCTCCCTAAACGGATAGACTGCATGCAACTATCAGTGTACACTTACTATGTGCAAATGCCCAAAGAACCAGTGTTTTGGAGGGCTGTTGAACTCTCTGAAATCACGCTCGTGCCTCTTCATTTGTTGGAACAACTTGGCAAATGTGAGACAGACGCTACCGAGGACGGTGATGGCAATGGATACGAATACAACATCTGGACGTAAAAACCAGCCGGGAAACAAGGACGCCAGGAAATCGGTATAGGCCATGTTTTCTCCGCTGCTCTCTGATCTGCGAATAAAGAACTTCTACTCAGTAGGTTGCTGGAATTATTCAGATGTACTGGTGTTTGACACGACAGTTGACTATGCCGAATATGCCTTTTCCGCATTGGCGCTCTTGTTGGATAGACAAAGTTCAAATCTCGGCGATAACTGTGTGCTCAAGTGTACTCCGAGCGCGGTGCAGTGAAGGCCCAAAGGTTGTTACATCATACATGTTGTATGGTGGCGGTCTTGCCGCTCCGCTCTTTGGACTTTGGCCCTGCCTTTACCTCAGGCGACCCGGTGGCCGAGTATTGAGGCTACGAGCACTCAACACAACGCGTCGGGGCACGTGTGATCACCCGCCTCATATTGAAAAAAGAAAAGCACGGATATATATATATATATATATATATATATATATATATATATATATATATATATATATATTCCTTACCCTATGCTAAAAGCAGAGCGTTATAAATAATAACACAAATTGCTTCAAGTACAAAGTAAGTGTATCGGTTCATGCATCACGCAGTCATCATAAGAAAGGTTAGGGATTGACCATTTGTTATAGGGATAGGGGGGTCGGGAAGATTGATTTTGGAGCATTATTTCTTCTCTCTCTCTGATTCACCCGCAATTATTTTTTTATTCTGGCAACTGTTCTCACTTGACCGTCTCAGAAGAATCTGTTTTGTGTCTGCACAATGCATAGAGAGAGAGAGGAATAACATATCTGAAAGGACACAATTAATCCATTTTTTTGCGAGGGGGTTAAGAGGGGTGACCCCCTCCTGTTACACTGGCAGAACATCAAAAAAGTGTTCGAGTGTTTTAAAGACGCAATGATTATGAAGACTCAATCTAATTGACGCTTCAGCTTAAATAATGAAACTTCAATACTCTTTGTTAATTCCAAGAAATCCAAAATGCAGCTTCTGAATGTCGATACTACAGAGCACAGTCCCTCCACCTTGGTGGAGGGACTGTGGTTTCTGCGGTGACGAAAATGGCGCAAACGACTATCGGCTGTCTACTTGACCCCCAGCCCCTTCAAATTACAGTACAAATGCTGTGCTTAAAGTTGTTTAAAATCGAAAAAGTGGAGTTCAATATTGGGGGTGGGGCAGGTACCTCTTTATGTACATAAGGTACTTAATAATATGTTGACAATACATGACAAGCCTGGTACATCGATAGTAAAGAACAATGCATGCACATCATATATCGGTGCAGGCCATGTGGACGAGCTGAATTGATCAGATGTTTTCGGGATTATATAGAAGAGAAACTCTTGCAGAAGCAGAACAAATGATCATTCAAATTGAAAAAAAAAAACGTGTACATATAAAACGACAGAAAAGTTGTGTTTTAAGATATTAATTATAACAGGGCATTAATAAAATGAAATCAGATGAAAATTTGGTGATCGAAGGGTGCGCCGAAAATGAAAAGTAGTTACTGAAAGTAACTGTCTTAGCCTTGGTTCAAGTCTGTGATTTGTGAATGTTTGAGTGGAGTGAACGCAATGATTTGTATTCTGCTTTCATGTGAAACGCGCGCGCCCGTAAGTGGACGCGATGAGTGGGGTGAACGCGATGAGTGGAGTGACCGCTATACAGCACAGGCGTACGGAACGTTTCGTAGATCGTCGTCGGATGGGAAGTGACTGACACTGTGAGGCCCAAGGCCGAACCTCGTACTGTATAAGAATACAAGGTATGTCACGGAAAAATCGACCGGTGGCCCGAAACAAACGAAATAAAGCATCTACCTCAAAAAAATTACATCGACCGGTCGGAAATACCTCCAAACTTTCAAATCTTTACTCGGGTTACAGAATTCTTTCAAATCTGCCAGTTATGGGCGATAATTGACTGTCTGGCGAATACTTGCACTTGCATTGCCACTCCGCCATTTTGAATAGCTGTTTTACTCCCAAAAGCCTTTTCGAGTGGACGAGTGACCCCGTGACCCCACAACCGCTAAATTCAACCGTTAACCGTTAGGTAAATTTCATACTGTCAGTGAATACAACTTCAGCTATCTGGCAACAAGGCAATCAACGCAAACCATTGCCTCGGCAGCGTGATGTTAAAATCCCGCCATCTGACATTTGTAAACAAACTCTTCAAGGTCGTCCACTCGCAAAGGCTTTCGGGAGTAAAACAGCTATTCAAAATGGCGGAGTGGCAATGCAAGTGCGAGTATTCGCCAGATAGTCAATTATCGCCCATAACTGGATTTGAAAGAATTCTGTAACCAGAGTAAAGATTTGAAAGTTTGAAGGTATTTCCGACTGGTCGATGTAATTTTTTTGAGGTAGATGCTTTATTTCGTTTGTTTCGGGCAACCGGTCGATTTTTCCGTGACATACCTTGTATTCTTATACAGTATTGAGGTTCGGCCTTGGGCCTCACAGTGTCAGTCACTTCCCATCCGACGACGATCTACGAAACGTTCCGTACGCCTGTGCTATACAGCGGAGTTTCACCCGATCCGGCAGAAACTAACTCACTACTGCGCAGACTCAAACGCGACGCACTCAACCCGCTGGGAAAACCTGGCGTGAGCTGCCAAATTCCGGATAGGTTTGTACAAAATAGAAGAGACACAAGAGAACTATTATAAATTATTTTATATTTTTAAATTTACCGACTTGAACCAAGTCTATAACTGTCTGTGCCATATTTTTTTACTTCATGTATGCTGGCAATTTTTTTTCTACCACCCATGGCTGATTTTTTTCACTGTGGTTCAAAGGCAGACTCTTGGAATTTTCTACAAAAATCTTCAAGACCCCCTTAGAACATCAAAGTGTCCACTCCTTTAAAAGGCTGATCTATAGGGAGCTATACGGGCCAGGGTGCTAAACCACAATATAATGTTGCTGAACATTATTCACTATGTTAAAGGGACAAAGTCGTCGGAACTGGGCTAAAATGTTATATGGGGCCCATGCGACCAATGTAAACACTGTATTCAAGATACGATGGTGACTGATGAAAGTTAAAACATGTCTGTCATAATCTACTTCGTATAATTTAAATGTTGCAGCTATGATGATGAGGTGCATCTAGATATCGTGCACGAAATATATTATTGTTTGAAAACAAGAAACTCGCACAGGCGCAGTTCCGACGACCGTTTCCCTTCACAGTAAGTGAGGCTACCCATAATTCTCCATGATCTGTACACACGGAGATCACTTACCGAACTGAAGCAAATTTCTTCTGTACAGAGAACAAATCGGTTCATATTTCAAAATCTGGCAAGATAGTTCTGATCATTACAATTTTCTGATTTCTCACTGTGAATAATGAGAAGATCAACCCCTTTTCCGCGGAGGAGATAGCAATTTTGTAATTTTGTCGACATAGATTTTTGACAGCCATACACAATATTTTCAAGGAAACTAAGGGAATAAGTTGCATCTGTGTTGGCAAAAGAAAGGGTATTGATTTTTTGCAATGTTCGTAGCAAAGGAAATTTGCATGTCTGACAGGTGGTGTGGTGAGACCATCTTAGTTGCTGATAACTTTATCTTGAAAAGTATGCAATTTTTAGCACCTCCAAACATCGACTTCTCATTCAATTTACTCTTGAATTTTAAGCGTAATCAATAATTTTGGAACATAGTTTTAACAAATAATCCTGAACTTAAATTGTAAGTTAAAAATTGTTAAGAAACTGATAAAATTGAAAAAGCCTTTAGTAAAAAATGTCTGAGTGAACAAATCAAGGGGAATTGTGGGTAGCCTCACTTACTGTGCCCTTTGACGTGGAACACGATGGGACTGTGGATGGAGTGAGGATTGGCCTATTACAACGAGACCCTTGCAAACCATAGGGTACAGGGGACAGTCCCCTGGGTGGGGAGGAAGGTGTTTTTTGTGCAACGGTTTACCTTATTTGATTTTATTAATTTTGACTGTGATATTTCAAATAAAGAGTTCAACTCACACCGTCTGACTGCTTTATTATTACCGACAAGTCCTATCTCCTCTCCAACCATCGTCGTAAACCACGCGCCTCTTTACGGCAACAGCTCTGCGCTACCCGTCAAGATTTGATTTTTGCGTAGTAGGTCATCGGAGCGGAAATTATTGCTCTGGCTCGCGAGAATGTCTCCAACTTGTGTATACACCACTGTAATTGCTCCAAAAACATTGCCAACTTGCTTTCGACTCCAAACTGTCTGACTGTGTTTCCAATACCTACAATTCCTTATCTCCTCTTCAACCAGTGCACATACCACTCTAATTGCTGCGCAAACATTGTCAATTTGTTAATGACTGAGCGTATCAGCGGATTAGCTTATTAAGTCAACACCACAGCCGTCCCACACGTAGTGATTTTTAATGCGTGTGGGACGGCTGTGGTGTTGACTCAATCACTTAATCCGCTGATACGGACAGCGGATTAGCAAGTTGGCAATGTTTTCAGAGCAATTACAGAGGTGTATACACAAGTTGGAGAGGAGATAAGGACTTGTCGGTAATAATAAAGCAGTCAGACGGTGTAGAGTTGAACTCTTTATTTGAAATATCATAGTCAAAATTAATAAAATCAAATAAGGTAAACCTTTTCACAAAAAACACCTTCCTCCCCACCCCAGGGGACTGTCACCTGTACCCTGTGTTGCAAACTGACCTTGGACTACGTATTCAGCCAATGTCACCTGACTTTTAACGCCCCGTAGCAATCCGCAGATAGGTGGACATTGCATTGCCACGTGACATGTTGCAATTATATCAGCTGACGTACATCAATACAACAAGGAATACTGCCTTTTAGTGTAGAGGGGGCGTATCGATCTGTGAATCCATAACAAGTGAAACACGCTATTTCGGAAGTTACCCTTAAAGCGAGCAAAGTGGAATATTTTCTCGCTTTCCTTTCCATCATCGACATTTCAGAGAAACACTCAAAATGCGGGCCATTGCCATTGCCACGTTCGTTGCCTTGGTTGGATACGCGGCATGTCAGCACATCAACCACACCGTGCCTGCACCCAGGTACCGGTTCGACTTGGACACTCCACCGGAGAAGAGATGGGACAACATCGTAAAGGACTGGGACAAAAAAATGTTGCAGAAGTTTATTATCGAGACATTTCGGTGAGTTACATTAATTCCCGGGATTTACTACGGTTACGCGCTTGGCTCGATCGCTTGGCCCTCGCTGCAGACGATTACTGAATAGCACTTACCTGTTGTCACTATGTCAGATGGTTGTTGACCGTGAATGTTTTAACAACCGCCGTATATTTACGATGTATACGTACAGTTTATTTTTGTGTTCAGGGTCGGATGACATAACTAAACGAATATGTAAATCATGTATAGTGGCCTGTTTCGCACTCATAGTCGTCGGATTCGCACAGTAACTCGATATATAAATTTTGACATTTCAAGTTAGGCCTTGTGCACTATGGACTACAGACTGTATAGACAATCTTCTGCCCTTCAGTCGCAGTCCCTATAGGGCTATCCTATTTTGCAACAACAGAGCAGATTTCTTATTTCGAATGGACATTTACATAGGCGTTATGACACAAACAAATCTGGCAATCGGACCTGAAAATGTAAAAAGGCTATGTTGGAAATGCAATCAATAATAATTCTTGCAATCACTGGGCCGTCGTGACATATCGGGGAGTGGAACGCCATTTTGCTATGAACTGTCCCAGCTACTATCTGCAGTTACAAACGTTGCGAGTGGAATTCATGGTCTATGTCTGGAACAGCGCGACCCACACACTTTACAGTGCTTGGTGTTCTCTTTTGTCCCTGCAGTAACCATAGCTTCGTGGATATGCAGTTTTAGATAGGTGCGAGAACAAGCGTGATGGTTTTCAGCATGCAGTAGTTTAATTACCCCCGCTGTTATGTAGCAAAAATGCACATCCACGATGAAGCCCTACGATATTAAAGATGGCTGATGTGTTACGTAATGCAACAACAGTGAACTGGATCGGGCTGTTGTTGTAAAGTCACTGAACCTCCATCAAATCGTTACAGGGACTGCGCAGATCCCTGATGTTGCTTATTCCAGGTCACAGCCGTTACACAATGCACGCAAAGAGGTTTTTTACAAACTACTTTATGAGGGCTGCCTTTTGGCCAAAAATTTCGCAAACGCGATCTTGTCACTGGAAAATGTAAAATGTACCATGTAGAAAACCGAAACATGCAATGTCACTGACAATAAGCTCAAGGAGTCCTATGGTAAAGAAGACATAGTTTCCCACAGTCTGCTCCCAATAGAGTGAGACTTTTGTGTCACTATTTGCATAAGCCTTGATGACGAATTTTGCATGGCCACTTAATCAAGATTTTGAAACTTTTATCGTTTAAGATTCAACCAAAACGCTGAAACGAAGTGTTACACAGTAGATAAAACCCCCCCCCCAAAAAAAACCAAAAAACAAAACAAAACAACACTGTGCGAATACGTGTACTGCTGTATTAGCAATTGCATGTACTGATTTGCAATTCTATCATTGCACTCCAAAATCTTTTCGTAAAATTAAATTCATACTTTGACTCAAAGTTCATACTTTGACTCAAAGCCCAGAATTGCTCCTGGATCCAATCTATTCATTTTACCCTAATTTATCTGAAACACCCCAGGAACATAACATTTCAGGTAGAAAATACGGTGACTTGGTTACCTGGGTGATACCGCTCATCGTCCACTATACGCGCACAAAGTCCGCTCATGGAATTGACCCGATCGCAAAGTTTACTACTGTGAACGCACTTTTCAGATCTTCCATTCCCGAAACCTTTGATCCTTTCTCTATTGGATCCCATGTCACGAGACTTTATTTACCGAACTTTGACGTTCATCATATTTTTGATCAAATTTGATTCCAGAATTCTTGTAAAGATGAGTGTCGAATCGAATAAAGTGTTGTAGATATCTGCTCCTTCGCCGTATCTTTGTGACCAGCTCTGTATCTAGAAAGGGAGTATTATCTTATGAAATAGCATGTACTGTTAACTTAAAGTATGCATATGCCAAATCAGAAACTAACTTTAAGTATTTTTACCGTTATATCTATATCTATCTATATATATATATATATATATATATATATATATATATATATATATATATGTGTGTGTGTGTGTGTGTGTGTGTGTGTGTGTGTGTGTGTGTGTGTGTGGGTGTGTGTAATTATGTATGTATGTCTGCCAGGAAGATATACTGTCGATCATTCATTATTCTCGATGCCGTTTAATCCTTTTCAATGCCATTCATTTCACTTCTCGTATTTTCATTCGTCTCTTCTTCCGTTATTCGTAATTCATTTGCAGGGACTACCTCCCTCCAGTTGTTGTTCCTCTCCTGGAAACGGTTGCCAGGGCGGCAGATCCACTGATTCCGAGCCCTTACCGCCAAGAGATGGAGGGTTTCGCAAGGGCGACCGATGTCAAGTTAGCTGACGTCATTGCATTGAACCTAGAGTATGAATTTATGACGTAAGTGGTGTTACATGCCTTCTCATGACACATTGTCTAGTGGCAGTAGTCGCCTTCAATGAGAAAAAACAAAAACAAACAAACAAACAAACAAACAAAAACAAGAGCAGCGTATCAACTTTTCCCCAAATGTCGTGCCCTCGTATCCGTTCGACACAACCACTCTGGACGTCACAACATTTCAGTAGTGTGCAAGTACGTCGGTCAAAATTGTCTCTTACTGTCTTAGGTAAGAATGAACCGAAAAATATGAACTGACTCGAGATGGTCATACTTAAGAAATTTATATCTCTAGGCTGGCAACCACCTGTTCATACAAAGGATACGTTTTGTTAGGTTTAGCAGCGGCCTGATTTGAGCTCAAAAAATTCCTTTTACGAGGTTTTGTACACAGACTGTATGCAAAAACAATGTAAAAACTAGAAGTCTTCGAATTCAATATAAAAAAGACCATATTACGTAATATGAAGTCTTTTACCGTCTCTTTCATGATCCAAAGGTTCTGTACAAGTATCGTTGCTCAAGATGCCAATGGCAAAATCTGGCATGGGCGCAACATGGACTATGGATTTGTCGACGTCTTACGAAATATGACGATAATAGCCGATGTTACTAAGGGAGGAAAGGTAAGAGACGTCACCGGACATATAAAGGAAAACTTTATTTTCGAATTTTCTTGTTTTCTCGGAAACCTTTCAGAAAAACACGTTTTTGACGGTTTTTTCAATTATTGTGCTTACGTCATGTGTATTCATTTTAGACGTCTTTTTCTGTCTGTCTCTGTCTCTGTCTGTCTTTGTCTCTGTGTCTGCATCTCTCTCTCATCATCCTCTCTTCTCCCAAGCAGTGATTTGGCTTAATAATAAAATGAAAAATGTAATCCGTATTTCACGTCTTTACTTTCAATTATTAACTGCATGCCCTAGGTCATATACACCGGAACTACATTCATAGGATTTTCTGGTATGCTGACAGGAATGAGGCCCAACGGTTTTACCATTACAGTAGATGCTAGAGGTAAGCAGCATCACAGTACCATTTCATTCTCTTCAACTTAAATGTGCCATTGTTTCTTAGCCTTTTCTTCACGATGGCTTGTTAGCCAAACTTGCGCATTCCCATGTCTCCGTGCTCAGTCTTTTTACCTGGTGGAGTGTCATGAGCTACCCTTTTCTGGGCAATTGACAAAAGACAAAGTCATCCTGTCTAGTTTTCATGATTTGATCGCTGTATTTGCTGTTGTCCGTTTCTAGCTCCACGGTTCAAGGAACTTTCAAATGATGCAAAAATATCTGTACGTTGTAGACACTAGGGGAATCTCACCTCCTCATATATATTTTTTCCCACATACCTATCATACAAAGTTATGCATTGAATTGGAAAAGATGGACCGTCGTAGCGTATACTTGCACTCTGAGCCATGCCAACACGTCAAATTTCCAACTATTGTTGTCGTTGTTTGAATAACTTCAGGCGACTCCGGGTCAAAAACTGATTGGTGGAAGAACGTGCTCGAGGCTTTCAACGCTCTATTCCTAGGGGGCGCTTCGTTTTCAAGTTACCTACCGAGAGAGGTAAGTACCGGGCAGATAAGATGACTTTTGATACAAGCTCTAGACTAAAGGGGACCATATCTGTACTGAATCAAGCATTTAAATTAGCTTAATCATCAAATACTCAAAATTTCTGGCTGACAAATATATGGTCGTCGCTGTGGAAACCATATGCAAAACAATGTACAAGACTATGTCACCTACATTAGTTTCTACTGATTATGAAAGTGATCGAGATTTCCCAGGTTTTGATAGTATGGTCAAATGCAATACGAATAATCAAATGAGTCGGCTGGACCACAGTTTTAGTAATGGCCAGGCAATTTAGACATAGTTTAATCCTGTTAAACATTAATCAAACTTTATTTCAAGCATTTCTCTCTCATTTATTCCAGATTTTTGAAAGTGAAACCAATTTCCACGATGCCCTACATAAACTGGCAACCAGACAAATCATTGCACCTGTCTATTACATCATCGGTGGCGTGAAAGCAGGAGAGGGCGCTGTTGTAACACGTGACCGGGTCAAGGCAAGAGATGTCTGGCTGCTGGATCCAAACAACGGCACGTACGTATGGCTTGAGGAGCAACAGTAGAAACGTGGGTTTTTTTTCAAAAAATACAATGCACCCTTTTTGAAAAGAGGTTGTGATATCACAAACAAGCTTTCAGAACAATGTTTTACAGTAACATGAACGCTGCCATAATCTTAAATTTCTTTTCAAGTGCATATTATCAAGTGCATAATTTCCTTGTACACATCTCTTACTTGTTTTCTTTTTCTCAATGCTAGATGGTTCCTTGTGGAAACAAATTATGACCACTGGCTTCCTCCGCCTAAAAGCGACGACAGAAGGTAAAGATATTTCCAAACAATTCAAACTTTACTCTTATTTATTTGATCAAAGAAATGTTAATTAGAATTCATGCCCGGGCTCCGCGATTCATGCCCTAATATTCACAGCTAGGCATCTGCATTTCTTGCGGACAAAAACGATGTGAAACAAATAGAACAAAAAGTATAACGCGGACAAATAAAATCTAACGAAAGAAAAGCAAAGCAAGAAATAAACTTTTTTGGTTATGTGTTCGATATCTGTATGTCAGGTCCATTTTTGTTGTTTTCGGCTGTACCTAACGGAATCATCAGTAAACATTCCCGGCTACTCAAAAGGCTCAAATCACAATCCAAATGATTTAGATTATCATCATGTCATTTAAAATGACAACTCTTGCTTTGGGTAGTTACCAGCCCACTATGCCATGCTTCAAACGAAGAGGGCGTACTTTGCACTTGCAGTGAGGACACAGCCATCATCGTTGCAGCAATAGGAAATACATCAGTGCTCAGGGAATAAAATGGAAATTTAAACAGTAAACACCGCGTCGACGCCATCGCTTCACGTATTCTAACTGTCAAGAACCATACACAAATCTTTTTAGAATAAATGTAGTATTGTGACATACCGACTGTGACATAGTTCGCATCGATGTGCAGGCATTTATGAGATACTTAACTTTACCCTTTGTTTGACGTAACGTTTTAATTTACGTTTTCCACATTTTAGAGATCCAGCCGTCAAACATATGAACGCCATCGGCCAAAGTAAAATCAGCGGCAAGACCATATACGAAGTCATGTCAACTCCACCCGTCTTGAGATCGTAAGTATAAAAGGACTCGAGAATTATTGAGCGTAATGTAGATTTGTAGCCCCTCTTCTCTTTTCCTCCCTCCCCAAAGAAATATATGTGCGGGTACATCAGTTGTTATTTTTAAGACAATGGATTTCAAGTCCAGACTGATATTCGCTTGTGGTTCGATGCTTCTAATGCTCACAGGGGCCTTAGCCGTGTATACTAGTATAGAACCGTAAGGTCATCCGGGCTGCTGTAATTGCTTTTTGTGCAATTCGCTTTAATACAATAAAAACTAAATGTAGTCTCGCGTTCAAGATCCCGCTGCTTCACTGACGCAATCTAGTAATCAAGGTAAAGTGTGCAGCTGACAGCGGGGACAGACATGGCGAGGAATGAAGCGACGTCGCTTCGTTTCTCGCACTCGTCGCTTCCACATAGCTCATGCACGACGCACTCTAACCGCGATTAGCCAGCTACGAGGTCTGAAAAGCAGGACTGCAGTTATGTTACTTTTATCGACTCGGATCACTAAATAATACAATGTTTGAGAAATCACAAGTTGTATAAATATACGCAGTGTTGTGTATAGTAAGGCAGTGTGCGTCCACATGTATATGGGCATTATTACAAAGTACATAATAACACAGTCGCATAATATATTTAAGCAATAAAGCATACCCAGGGATGGTATAATACCGTCGCTGGGTGTGATTTATTGCTATTATATCATAACACTGAGTATATTGAAATTCTTGCTTGGAACGTCATTAACGGATTTTAAGTCCCCACGGACACCGTCCGGGGGGACTTATAGGTTTGGTCATGTCCGTCCGTGCGTGCGTGCGTGCGTCCGTCCGTCCGTCCGTTCACGCAGATATCTCAGATACGCCTGGAGAGATTTCATTCAAACGTGGTACATAGATTACTTCATATGTCATACATATGCACGTCGATTTGTTTTGTGATACGATCCAATATGGCTGCCAGGCGGCCATTCTTTTACGATTTTTTCATGTACAGAGCCATAACTCAGGCATATCTCAACTGATTTTATTGAAAGTTGGTACAAGGACATGGACCTATGTAATACATATGCACATTGATCTGTTTTGTGATACGATCCAATATGGCTGCCAGGTGGCCATTTTATTACGATTTTTTCATGTACAGAGCCATAACTCAGACATGTTTCAACCGATTTTATTCAAAGTTGGTAGAAGGACATTGACCAATGTCATAGACATGCACATCAATTTGGTTTGTGATACGATCCAATATGGCCGCCAGGCGGCCATTTTGTTACGATTTTTTAATGTACAGAGCCATAACTCAGGCATATCTCAACTGATTTTATTCAAAGTTGGTACAAGAACATGGACCTATGTAATATATATGCACATTGATTTGTTTTGTGAAACGATCCAATATGGTCGCTGTGTGGCCATTTTGTTACGTTTTTTTCATGTACAGAACCATAACTCAGACATGTATCAAGCAAATTTATTCAAAGTTGGTACAAGGAGATTGTGACTTATGTCATACATATGCACGTCAATTTTTTTTTTTTGTGATACGATCCAATATGACTGCCGTGTGGCCATTTTGTTATGATTTTTCATGTACAGAGCCATAACTCAGGCATATCTCAACCGATTTTATTCAAAGTTGGTACAAGGACATTAATCTATGTCATACATATGTAAGTCAATTTGTTTCATGATATGATCCAATATGGCTGCATGGCAGCCATTTTGTTACAATTTTTTCATGTCCTTAGCCAAAACTAGGGCACATCTCAACCGATTTTATTCACTGATTTTATTCAAACTTATTAAAAGGACATCACAGACCAAATTCATGAAGAGGACTCTATCCTCTCTGAGGACTTGTAATCAAAGTACCCATTAACAAGTGGGGACTGTGTCATCTACGATGACTTGTTGCTCAAGCTGAGAGCTCGCGCGTATGCCAGCCGTGGTATATCGCCAATATACCACGGTTCTTTTCGCGTCTCGACCAATCAGATCTCTGTATTTGCACCATCAATATACTGGTATGATATAATTAAATTTATACCTCACTCTCTACAGAGCCACTGTTTACACCTTTGTGGGATCAGCGGCAGATCCATCATCCTACGCCACCTACGTCAGATATGTATTCCTGCCGACCCTACAACCATGGCCAGAATCTTCGGAGGACGCAAGTTTGTGATCTGTCGACTTGCATTCAGTCCGTGCTCAAGATACAATGTACATCCGTAAAATAGAAAGAAGAACGAACTGTTAACAAATGCTGATGAACGAAAAAGAATTACGTCGTCCTACCATTACTCATAAAATGAGGCTCTATAAGTGTTATAACAAAGTTTTTACAATTTGTGTATGTTTTGTAAATAAAGAAAGGTGTATAATACATCGATCGATAAAGAAATAAACATTTCAAGAGCAGGAAAACATATTTTTTATTCATTTGGTAATTACTATCTATCTATCTATCTATCTATCTATCTATCTATCTATCCCATAGATAGATCAACAGAGAGAGCTATAGACAGATAGACATATTCAGAAAACAGACATGTAGATGTATACTAGATAGAGACTGGCAGATCTAGAGAAAGCAGACTACCAGAGCAGTTTAATGCGCTTGTTGAAAGAACAAATGTAGTAAACGGCAAACGTGCTTTCTCTGACACGAAAATACAATAAAATCCATACACTGATGGTAACAGTTAGTTAACTGCATAAGGTAAGAGGGGTTTAGTTACAGGTTTTAACGTCCGATTAATTGCGGGCAGTGGCGTACGATGCGTACTTCCCGATGATTTTTGTTCGGTTCATTTGAATGTTCCGGACGATTTCACTGCTTTTTTGTACTTGTTCACTTGTGTAAGAAATATTCTGAAAGACGTTTGCGCTAATTTACTATGACACTTTACGAGGTTGCTTGTCTAGACTCATGAAAAACGTCACGGTCAAGAAAGTCTAAAAATTACTACACGTAATTATGACTAATTATGCCATTCCGAACGTCCATTTTGTACTACCGGATCATTGCCAGCGTCCCTAGCCACCAAAATACGGTAAGTCTAAACTAGACAAGTTGCATTCTCACACTTATATGAGCGAGCGTTAATCTTCGGAATGGCTATTTGCGATTTTTTTTGGTTTTCATGATAACGTGGTATGTTGTGAGTCGTCGCTCGAGGGCGCTCCATACGCTCCGTCCTCGTGCCGGATCTTTCAGTCCATACGTCTATTCACATACATGAAGGTGTGATGTTAGTCTAAAAGCAGCCCATTATTCGTGTAAGATATACATGGGTCGGAGAATTTTATAATCGCACATCTTCACTTGCCATTTTTACTGTATTTTTTTTTTCGAAAAAGTCTTGAAACTCAGCCGGAAAATTTTCTACGTTAAAATTCTTCCGATTTTTCAGCGTGTTCTGATTCACCATAATGTGAATGATAAAGTGCTTCAAATGATTCTGGATTTGTTTCTATTCTTTTAGCGTGTACTTCAGCAGGGTAAAATATAATTTTCTATAACTATTAAAAAGAATTTCTGGTCCTCAAAACAATTCTCACCGCTTCTGTTGTCTTGCATAGAAAGCCCGAAAAATGTTTTCTATCTCTGATTTCACATGTTTTATGGCTGATAGCAGTACTATATGTAGTCAACTTCTACTTTCTTTGTAGAATCATGATTCTTCAAAACATTTTCCATTCCTGAAGTTTTGGACACAACTGGCCTTCGAAAATTTCCAAAAACCGAAGTGAGAGTGATGAGCAACAACAAGGAATGCCTTCCTATAGGTTCTTCCTAGAACCTGAAACGGGGTTATCAAGTTACGTTTACGGTTCGTATGGCACCTACGCCTGATGGCTTTTAGTGAACTAGCATGGGAGAATTCTAGACTTATTCTGCCGCATATTTGTATGACTCGTTTGTATTTCTTCATGGCTAAAGTATTCATAGAATCAGTAAATTGGGAAATTAGTTTATCAGACTTATGATGTCCAAAAGTTTTAATGCGACAATCAATTTTGAAGCTGCTCTTTTATGTCATTGGCACTAAAAGTCGTCCACATTAGAAGCACGTTCAAGTCAAAACGACAAAAATATTTCATGTGTTACGTTGTAAGCACGATTTCTCTCTCTCTCTCTCTCTCTCTCTCTCTCTCTCTCTCTCTCTCTCTCTCGTCACAGGGAGGGACCGTTCTCTGGTACATACACATAAATAAGAGCTTACATACGTACCATTTTCACTAGGATAAACTAGTTTACATTCCAATTACAATTCATATATATATATATATATATATATATATATATATATATATATATATATATATATATATATATATATATAAATATATATATATATATAATGATTTTATTATAATCATTTGGTATCTATCTATCTATCTATCTATCTATCTATCTATCTGTCTATATATATATATATATATATATATATATACACACACATAGTCATTTAGAGTATACTTTGGTAAATGATCGATGCCTTTTGCAGTTGACTATTACCTAAGGGACCATGCATAAATAAAATATACGCATAACGACGGTCATAGCGTTTGACATTTAACTCTCCTCCCTCTTCCTTCAAGAAAGTTTGGGTAAGTGCCATATCCATATACCACGTGGCACAGTGGATAGAGGGACTGTGAAAATGCATAAGTTCGAAATCGAACTAACATACTCATGAGTTTCGTCATTCATGTGAGTTTTATTTGTCCTCAGCACCACATTTATTTTCTGTAATAATGACTGAACAAACAAACACTCATACCTTGTCTGTTTCTGTTCCCGTCTAATTTGTCTTGCCGTATATATATAATTCTACTTCATTGCTTCCTGCTGGAACATCTCATTTCAAAAGTGACCTCTTAAACTTTCCCCTAAAGTTCCATCATCATCGCAATACTACATTAAGCCTTGAAAGTGAAAGACTTCAACTTTGCCCAAACTTTCCCGGGGAATATGTCAAAATCAAGAATAAAAATAGGGTTGGGGGTCGCAGTGCAAATTTTGGTACTAGAGATACAAATTACAAAGATTAACCGATATTTGAAGTTCAAAATGGCCGCCATCCCTGTGTTAACTCATTGGAGAAAAATGAAATTTTCTATTTTCGAAAAACTAAGACTGTGAAAATTATTTTTACACATAGAGCTGTATAAATGAACCCCTATAAGTGGTAGATCAGAAAAAAATTGTAAAGGTTTGAGAGCCCGAATATCTGTCCCCAAGGAGAATTCTACCTCAATGCACTCACTTCTTGTGGTTGGCGAAGAGTGCTTTATGAAGTAAGAATTACTCTGGATAAGTTCACAGTTTCATGGAAATATATTTCAGTAGATTTATTTCATGTAAATTGCATGCACGCTTCTGACTCGACCATTGTAATCGAGTCCATACGTCTACGCAAAAAATGTAAAATATCGTCATGACAAATACACATGTTGTAGGTAAGAAGGTAAGATACAATGATGAGAAAAAGTATAGCTATAGTGTCGCCATCCTGCTTTTTAAGACACCTCGTATAGTTATATACCCACTGATTTTATGCTGTTCATGCTGTTTTTTCACAGATCAATTCCAACCTGGTATCTCAAAGTCGAAGGTAGCTGCCATTTACTGTAAGTTGACATTTCTAAAACGTTCCTTTACAAATGATTTTTTTTACAGTATAAAGAAACATAGCTGACTAAGCAATGTCGTTGCGCAATGATATGTGTTTGGAAAACGCCGGGGAATAGTGCAGACCCCGTACATGGCTTTCAATTTCATCTTTAAATCACTCTCATAACAAGTCTTCGGTGAAAGTCTCGAGAAAATGACAATATTGAAATGGCATGTTCTTGCATTTAACGTGCAAATCAATGGTATTGGCGAACATTGCAACACCTATAAATAGTCCTCTAACCTGTCAGAATTGATAAATTTACAGTGACATGGCAATGGTTTTATTTTCTAGATTTTCTAAAGCACCGTGCGTTTCCTTCCAGGCCTGGTGTAGCTGTTCCTTGTTTGCTGAGAAGACTATCGAGTTGTCAAAACATGGCCTTGTAACAGTGTGTACACAGAATGCAACAGTAAAAACTTTGACACGTCACCTTTGTCGTCTACTTCATGTTTGTTCGATAAAAGGCAGTGTACTTTTGAGATACTGGGCATCACAAATGACACAATGGCATAAATGAGTCTTCTTTCTTTTAGCTGATATTACAGTGTCTTTTGATGCTATCTACAAACTATGTACAAATCATTGCTCATACCTTCCCCAGCCGCCAGAAATGACAGAGACGATTGCTTTAAAGGGCAAGAAAGGCACCACTATAACACTATGCAACATCCAAACCGTCCAGAGGGCACTTCATACTAGAGTTCGACAGCCACGTGTCAATGCACTGTCCGTGGAAGACGTGTCCGCAGGGAAGATGTTTTCTCGTTTCCCCAAGTTGATATTTCTCCATGCAAATGGCACAGTCCTGGGTAACGCTTGTCTCAGATGTTACAACGTCCGTCTTGAAAGAACTGAGAGTTTCCTTTTCAACAGTCTTAGGCGCCACTTGCTGTTCGAGACGAAGCAAAACCTCATAGTCCTCGGGCGTGATCTCTCGGTGCTGCAGCGCCACCAAGGCAGCCAGGTACGACTCCTCTGCCGATATGCGGTCATTTGTTAGCTCGTATCGGTGAACAGGTCGTTGTTGACCGTTGTTTGTTGGAGTCTGTGTGTTCCTACCTCTCTTTCTCGAGTTTTGGCCGCCGTTAGCTGGCGATGCAACGGAAGGGAAAGACCTCTGTTGAAATACGGGATACGTAGGACCCTGTCTGATTAGTTTGCGTTTTACTAAATCTTTGTCTATATTTTGTTTCCTCAAGGTGATGGCGTCAGTAAGGGCTCTGTCTCTCTTTTCCTTACCTGACTGTGTCCAAGCTTTGAGATACAGCTTACGTCCACACGTGTGAAAGAGTTTATCGGTGCTGTAATGCTTGTCGGTCAACTGAACTCTCGCTTTTCGGATTTTGTTTTTCCTCTTGGCCCGTTTGTCGAAACCACTGCCGCGGGGAGACTGTGTCTCCATGTCATCATCGAGACACGCATCACCTCCACAAAAGATTAGTTCCTCTTGTTCGAAAGTGAGATCATTCTCGAAATCCTGCGAATCTCTCGGAGTGAATTCAAAACAGTAAAAGTCCGGCACGGGCACAAACTTCTTCGCTTTCCTTTCCCCACAACGGGAATCCGACAACAAAGGCGTGTTACCAACAGCGCCATTATCGAGCAGCGGTGCATGTCTGTTATTGATTTGCTCACTGTTCCGATCGTCAGCGCTGTTGTTGTTATTAACTTCCCGCAACCGCCTGATCGCATCCTTCCTCGATTGCTTACTGTCGCCTTTTACTAGTGCTCCTTGTCGCTGTGCGGGCGCAGTGAGGGCACCTTGGCACCTCAAAGCGTCTACAATCATGCCTGCTGGATTTGTAGTTGTTGAGTTTGACGCCAGCAGCTTTATCAGGTGTAGCTCGCGTTTGAAGAGTCGATGTGTTAGACCGATGTCGGCTTGGGAAATAACGCGAAATTGGCAATTCGCTTACTTTTGAATTTAAGAGCCCATTTCAACCACTTGTGCAACATGTTAAGGATGACGTCTACTGCCTAAAATAGACAGAACATCACCCTGTGGATGCCTGCGTCTGATTGGCTTAAAAGTTGCAATGACCCGCGAGTGACCTACAGAAGGGGGCGCTGTTAAAAATGGCGGCCGCCGTGATGGACGCCGAGGGTCAAGAAAAGGTAAAGGTTGACGGTGAAAATTGGTTTCTGCATCATCCCAAGGTATATATCGTACACACTACTTGTGCCATGAGTTGTTTGTCGTTTGGTTTAGGACCTTGACGTATTTAAACGTCAATAAAGATGTGTAGAAATTGTGTTTTCTGCTGATTGAAGTCCGGGTTGTAGATGTTAACTCCTCTTTACCGCCTTTCCTTTTGTTTGTTCACATTCACAGTACACCGAAATGATGTCATACGGCTTTGAAGACAAATTACAATTAAGGATTGCGTTTTTGTCATACCTAGACCTGTGTGAAGGTACTTATTTGTTAACTCTCCTAATTAAGGGTAACAACATGAATATCGTAATCCAGGGGGGTGGGATTGCATTATCACTCGTGATAACTCGGACTAGATTTTGTCACAAAATATAGAAGTGTGTGTGTGGAACATAGGCCGCCCATTAAAATGGGGACTAATATTTGCTGTTTTGATTCGCGTTTATTGCTACATTTCACAATCGGCGAACAAATTCCATGGCGTGATGCCTTCCATAGTTGTACGTGGGTTGGTGGTTACAGAATATTTTCATCAGGCTGGCACACGAAATTTCTAAATCCCTTGTCAAAAATTCGGACAACTTTTTATCGTTGCATATTAATTGTACAATTGTGAGCATCTATAAACCATACAAAAGAATGTTGATTTTTGAACATGTGCTGTAAATACTGAAAATGGCATCAGTTGTCACAGGGTGGGGACATACAAATCAGTGCTAAATGTGGAGAGTGTCATGTCTGAAGGCATTTAACTTGTTCTGTGATCAAGTGCTCTTTTAGTTTAGTGTATCAATTGTAAGAAAGGCCAATGTACACACACACACAAATGCTACCAATTAAACATGGCCGATGATACTATGTTCACGTATTGTGTATGCACGGTTTCATTTTATAGCCTATTAAAGTGTGTAATCCATACGGTCAGCTAGTGTTCCAAGTTATGTCAATATGAAAAGCTTAGAATCAAGACAGATGAAATCGACTTCTGGAATTGCCTATACTAGTAGGTTCAATGAGAAACTGTAAACAGCATGGTTATGGAAAAATGGATGAAATACACATTGGATTCCAAAGTCCTATTTAAATATATATGTCAGTGAGGTAATACAGGACTTTTTGTGTTGTGAGAAACAGTTTAAAAATGTACAAACTTGAAACAAATGAACAACCAGTTCGAGGAAGCTAGTTCGGTTAGCTCCTTAGAAAATCCATTTTCAATCGTATGTAATTTTTTTCCCCTTTTGCTTTGCCATGTCTTGAAACCAAGCCAAGAACTGGTGGAACGTTGAGATCCATCCTTGTCACAAACTGGGCATGGTCTTCATCTCTGGGAAACAGAACAAGAAAGGTGACTTGCAGCTTGTATTGCCCATCAGTGCCAATACACCATTGAGCAATGAGAGGTAAGATACCAGTGTGATGCAGTGTTCACTGTTGTGATTGCTGTTACATTACGGTGATGCTGTAGCGTTTGGGCAAATGGCTTGAGGGAGTGCTTTGAATGTGTGTTTTAGGAACAAGGGTAAGATTTCCCCTGTGGCCCCCATATGACTGCTGTTGTACAGCCCATGTGTAGCAAGTAGCTTTTTGATGTAGAAAAGGACTCAGGGATCTCCTTTAAACTTTACCAGCATACTGGCACTTGACAAAAATAAAGTTCACATTCTTAACTCACATGGCATTGTGGTAAGGTGAATCTGTGAATTCCCGTTTTCTGTTATGCTTTGCGTCTAGGTTTTTTTGGATAAATTTGTGGGTTTTTTAAAGATTTCTTTATCAATCAATCAAGCAGGCAAAAAAATTCATGTAGCAAAGTGTGTATTCCTGTCTACTAAGCAACCTGTATGGTTTGGGTAGAGTAAGACATTGGAAAAGCTAAAGCTACCCCATAAAAATTATGTATTAATTATGAAAATTATATGTCAACCATGATGTAAAAGTTTGTGCTAATAAATATGTAAATTTATCACCAATTTGACACCTTTCTCAGGCAAAATATCAGTAAGACACTACCATTCAGTGGTAAATAGGAATGTATGTAAATAGGAATTTCTTTTTGCTGCATCAAGTAACACTGTGAATGAAGGGTTAGCGTCTCTTGCAGAGTGACAAACTCACCGGAGTACCTACCCTCTCTGTATCAAGTGAAAGCAATTCTCATCTGTTTCTGCTGGCATGCTGCCATACTGTTTGTTTTCAGCTACCAAAGATTGTTCAAGATCCTCCCCCTAATTTTTAGCTCCCATTTCACATGTACATGTATATGTGGACATGGGAGATTATTCTTATTCCAGACTTCACGAGTTCACCGCAAATGTCAGACTCAGTGATGACGAAACCGAAGGGCAAAATGTAGAAACAGAACCCGAATCTGAATCCAAGGCCCACTGTGTCGTACTGGCCGTCAGTGATTCAGATTCAACCACTGTCTACTACAGGATATCGGACTCACTCATTCCGCCGGATCCTCCAAAGCAAACACTGGTCCAGGAAGTCAGTAAAGGGAAACGGAAAAAGAGAAAAGCAGTGTTTGTTGCCAGGGAACCGGATGAACCTGTCACAGATGAGGAAAACTGGGATGATGAACTCTAGTACATTCATGTGCATTTCTCCTGGGTATGAATTACTCTACCAATGTAGTCTCTGTGATACAAGAGAGCTGTGTTGAAAGGGAAACAATAGGGTATGCAAGAAATACAGTAATACAAGGAGATTGCTAGTGTCTTTTATTGAAATTTGTAAGACAGGAAATGTCACCAGGGTCATCCAGACATTGATTCATTTGGGTTGCATACATTACCTAGAAAGTCTGGAAGAAAAGCGGACCAAACTCTGGCCATTCTAGAGCTCATTATCATCATTAGGGTAGGTTTCCCCTTTGGGATCACGTATTATTTATTACCCTCTGGGAAAGGAACAGTTTTCATATGGGAGACCGTCTTCATTAGCCTGCTAGTAACCCACTACTCATGAAGAGTATATACAATATGAGAGAGGGAACGATTTAACTGAGCTGTTAGGAGGCCAATAATGGAAACTTTGATAGTATCTCTGGCCAAGGTAACTTTGTCGTAGTTAGTTCTGAACAAGCTGACTTGCCCTTTCCTTTGATTTTAATAGTCTCTCACCAGGAGGCAGAACTTGCTTGAAACTGTTGGTATTCTGCATCAGGGAGGGTTTAGGGGAGATAATGGGGATGAATCACAAAGTTTTCTTAATGGCAGTCCATTGAAAGACAGCTACATTTTAAAGGGAATACATGTATGACATGATTGAATGTGTGAAGTAAATATTGTCTAGTTTGATCAAGAAAAATTTTCACGGTCTTAATTTTTTGAAAATAGACAATTTTATTTTTCCCCATAGAGTCAACACAGGTACGATGCTCATTTTGAATTTCAAATATTGGTTAATGTTAGGCAATTTGTTTCTCTAGTGTAAAGCTTTGCATGGTGACCCCTGATTTTTATTTTTGAATTGGTACGAGAATGGTTGAAAGCTTCATTGAGCAAAATAAGTCCTTCACTTTTGAGGTGCCAAGTACATTAATGCTGACACTGCAAACAATATATGAGTCTGCATTTTGCTAAAAAATGTATGTACTTCCGAATAAAATCACTCATACACATTTGTAGTCATCACAGCAAGTATTTATTCATTAGGTAGAAACTTTCAAGAAATATACAGACACTGCCCAGTTTTCAATAACTTACACAGTAAAAGCTATCAGTAAACCCATCCTACACATATTTATAACAAACAATGGAGAAAAAAGACAAATATCTTTATAAATTTCCTTCCAGCAATATATACAAAATATTATACAAATACTTTTATCTGAAATGCATATCTTCCTTTTATCATATTTTCTAGTTTCAATTATTCTCTGGTAACTATTCCCCCACCAGCTATCTGACGATGATTATTACTTAATCTTCAAGGTGTTTTATTGTTTGGATGGTGAGGTCACTGGAAAATAAAACACTATACACTGATTATCCTTTCGTAACTGTTGTACGTTTGATCACCGAGGGCATGCATAGAATTTAGAGAGAAGACAGTTGGGCAAATTAACATGGAACTGAATCCCCTATATGAGAACTTTTGTCATTGGTATGTCTGTGTTGGGTATTCTAATCGGTGTATTTTCATGCAGAAGGTTGATAGTTGTATATTCATTTGTGAATACTGACTTAAAATTCCTATCTTTACAAAGTGGAATTCACCGGTGGTAAAAATACTTCCAAGGGAAAAATATATGGTTAAACTTATTTTGGTAATTTAAAAGTATTACATGACATGTTGTGAGCAGAAATAATAAAATGCGATTGAGAAAACAATTCTGATCTACAACAATTTTGCAAATACTACCGGTAGTAGTGTTGTAAATTTTGTGTCTGTTTGATCTGACATATGCAAAGTGCTGTTTTAGAGCAGTAGTAGGCTGACAGGTAGTGCCATATATGTCAGCTTAATATACCCATAGGTCTGTGAGTGTAGCAAGCAACTGGTAAAACACTAAAAAAGACCGGAAAATTTTGCACCTAAAATTGTACGCATGATCGTCAGCAAATATCTGTTATTGTTTGTTTTGGATTTTTTGCTGTGATGTGGGCCATCTTTTATTGAACGGTAATTAAAACTGAAAATGTATAGCATAGTCAAAAGCTACTATATAAACTACCAAGAAATGTACTCACAATTTGCGTTATCTGTTGTCAAGGCAATTTTAGAGGGTTGATGAAAACTTTTTCTATTTCCGCTTTGTGTGCATTCACTCACATGACAAACAAAAAATAATGATAAAACAATATGATGATTGATAAATATGGTAGTAACACATTTGAAAGACAAAATTTCACAGGTTTTAGCTCTTGCTTAGGATTTTGCAGTATTTCCGATAAATTTAATTTAAATTTGGAAGGGGTTGGTTTTATATTAACATACTCCCTACACAGATTCTGCGCTGAACAAATATGTTAATCTGAATGTGAGTACTAAAAAATCTACACAAATTATTATTTTCAATTTAATTTTGGCACTTGTTTCAGTTGCAATTTCTGGCAGTATAGCCACACTATAATTTGAATACTTTTTCTCTACTTCATTGGGTTTTTTCAACATGTTGGATTTCCTGGTGAAAATTTTGTCTAACATTCACTGAACAAGAATAATGTGGCTAATTACCACTCCCGTGCTCTGAGTTGGATAAAGTTTTCGGGGAAAATGACTGTCGTTGGAACAATTCTGTGAAACTAATTTTCTTGTTATTTTTTTAACCTAGTGCTTTGTTAAAACAAGCACTCAGAATGATACTGTGAAATTTATTAGAAATCAAAATGTCATCCGGGAAATTTACACTTCAGTAGGTTTTTCAATCTAAACCTTCACTCTACATGGACAAACAGTTAAACCCACTCATTGAAGGATGGTAGGATTTAAACTATTGTGCAGGTGTTGATGAAACTAGAGGTGTGTATGACAAATTGGGTGGACTAATTCATTTCTAGGACGCTTTCTGAGACACAAACGTGGTGACTCATGGCCATGAAAAAAGAATAGACAGGCACTTTGAGCTCAAATCAAATATGGGATTGAACGACACATGCATAAAATCTCAAGGCGTTGTCCAAAATTTCATTTTCTTTTGGAAATTCTTTCAATGACTCATAGAGATGGCTCGGATTATATACAGAAGAAATCAGTTACACTACATATGTGTGTGTGTGTGTCTGTGTATGCCTATGCATTCATGTCTTTAAGTATGTATGTATGATGGTGAATGTGTGTGAGAAATTAAGAATCATTAAGAATCAAGGCTCTCTGCTACACAAGATAATACACTATAGTTACATAATCAATAAATACTAACAACTATAATTGTGACATGTACACAGTGCCTGCTGGCCGGAAATAAAAAGAATCCAAAATATACATACATCAGTGAATTACCCTGCACATCATAATCCCTTGGAAACGTTCTTTATCATGTGTGCAATGATGAAAATATAAACACTAAGCACAGCAGTGGGGAAGTATGCCAGTCACAAAGGCAATGGAAGCGTAATGAAAATATAGGATAAACTTTAAATATAAATATATCATATCTTCTCTGTGTTAGAAATATTCTTTGCTGTTTGAAGGGGGAAAACTCACCGGCATTAATAGCTAGGTTGATACTTTTCGCCGACCAAAAATTTACATATTAGAATCCAGCAGATGAACAAAATCGTTACGGGGCTAAATACCATTAGCATAATGCAAACAAAATATAAATATGTATTTTCACAATCTGAATGTGTTCTCGTCGTTTTTGTTGAAGTCATCATTCACTATGGTCAAATGGTTGGAGTTTTTGAAATTGTTATGTCATCACTGGTGTAATACATTTACACTGTATGAAATCTTTATTGTTGTGTATGCTTTGGTGTTGACAGTGATCGTAAATTGTGTGCAAACAGCACATGATGATGTTGCTGTGAATATACTATTGGTGCTGTGGTTTATCGATCACGCTTGGGACAGGGGTCATCACACAGAACCGCTGTGAGCCAACCCACAGGTTTTTTTGTGGTTTATTATAACACTGATCGGATTAGAAAGATTAATATATTCCATTATTTTGTGAACTAAATCAGTGACACAGATCAGTGTTGTACTAAACTACCAAAACAGCATATGGTTTGGCTTGCAGCAGTTCTGAGGTGATGACACCTGACCCGAGTGTGACCTACATGCCACAGCACTGCTTGCCCTATTCACAGCTTATGATAATGAAGACATCTGTGTCATTTCTGAAGCATCATTATTCTGAAAGGCATCTTTTTTTCAATACTCATGATTGGTTGACCCATCGTCCAATTGAAATCAATCAATCAGTCAGGCCTGTTAAATCCATGCGATGGACTGAACATGATCTCTTGATCTCTACAGACATGATTCTAAATTGTCCTTTTTGGTGCCGGATCCCTGTAAACTATGAATGGCAAATCCTTTGGTGTCAAAATGTTGGACATATTTTGAGGTGTGGGAAAATGAAAGAAAAATGATACTTAAAATTGTTTGGTTTGAAAGTTGTAAAAGAGCGACTGGGATTGGACAAAAAAAAGTTGGTAATAAGTGGATGTACATTGCACGTAGGTGGAATAAGATCCCGATGGAAAATATCGTAATCTTTGTTCGAGGCAAGTTAACATAAAGTTTATCAAATCATTACTGACTGAAAACAACTTCAGAAGTTTAAAGTTGAAGGCATCTACAGTGATACTTGAATGCAAACCAGCCTCTGCAAAATTATAATGTTGACTGGACATGAAGAAAGTACAGAATATTATATGTTTGTTTCCCAAAGGGCGTGTAAATAGCCCTAAACAGTTCGGTCCCTCGACCTAATGCATCATGTCAAAAAGGCTGTTTTTGCATTACTCACACACCCTTGGTGAAGCAAACAAATACTGTTACTTGAAAATGGCCAGTCAACATGTGTTTTGTAACACACCTAATCTGTTTTCCTCGCTATAAAATGGAAAAATTTCTCCTCCGTCACTTGTCTTGGTTGCAGATGACACTGCCGTCTTCACATATGCTTTCTACAATGCATGCATGCCTAGCTGGCCCTTTAAAACTTATCAAGGTAATAGTTGTTCTAACTTTTAACTGGTCAGCTAAGTTCCTAAACTGTAAACCTGTGACCGACTCTTTGCACGTATCAAGATGTCTGTGACTGGAAATTCTGACAGCTATTTTTGATGAGATGCGTTTACCATGATTTCATAAACACACTTCTGTTCATGGCAGCAACCTAATTGCTCTCAAGAAGGCGTCAGGGTTTGCTAAGGAGGTCAAACCAAATAGTAAAATTGATGGATTCTTACGACACTACAATTATGCAAATATTGGTGTACCAGTATTCCCTTCCACTGAAAACCTGAATTCAGCAAAAATTCTCTTGAGAAGTTTCAAATGCAAAACGTGAATGACTGTTGTTATCACCCTTAAAACCATCAAGTTTCTGAAGTGTCAAAATATTGATAGCAGTTGACATTTGTGGATGTGAATCTTTTGACTGTTTCAAAACTTAGAGTAGCACACTAAAATTATAACTTTCCAGGTACAAAATATCTGCACCTAAATAATAGTCCAATGAAATATTACTTAAAAATATTTGGTTTGAAATTTGATGCTCATATCAAGTACCGTTCCCTCAAGGTGGGTCCTTACTCCCCTAAATTTGTTAATGGAACCACCCAATACAATATGACTACGGCAAGTCCATACCAATGTGTAAGGTTGAGAAGGGGTGGGGGAAGGATTAATTGTATTGGACAGGGTACTTGTTGGAATCAACCACTGTAAATTCCATGGTTTCGGTACGCTTGTCTTTGAAAGCTTCGGCTATGAGTTTTGCAGCATCTCTGTGGGCCAGCCCTTTCAGTGGTTTACCATTGACGCTCATGATGACGTGGCCTCTCTTTAAATTGCTGTTATGATATGCGGAACCACCATACTGCAACAAAAAACAAACAAAATAAAATATGAACATACGTAAGACATTTTTCATATTTTTCATTTTGTTTTGATTTGGCAGAGTCAAACTTTACACAAACAAGTAAATGCATCTGTTCAGTATCTGCAGCCATAAAAATAAACAAACAAATGAAATTTGTTATTAATACCAGACACTCTCTTTGGCTATACAACTGCCACTACAACTGCCATCATCTTATCCATTTTGCTACATTTCCCTTTGCTGATGTGTGGATTTTTTGTAATACGGATGAATAACATCTTAAAATATCTTTCCTTGAAATGAAGGCTTACAGATAACTCATTCATGTCTACAGCATGGCTGTTTCGGAACAGGCAAAATAAAGAACCATGAATACCTGTATGTTGATTACTTTTGGTAGAGGCTGTTTGGTGCCAGCACCGCCCTCAACGGCGATACCGAGAGTTGGTCGTGTTTTCTTGATCACCACAGTCTCTGTGTATTGCACCGGAGAGTCGGACACCAGTGCTGGTTCTGATGGCTGTATGTGAGCGGAAAAGATGTGTAATTCATTGAGTTTGCAGGTTTGCAGTGTGCAGGAAAAAACCCCAAAATATTGAAGAGCTGTAAAGTTATCGGAGTGAGGGAATCATATGGTTCCTGGAAAGAGAATTTCAACTCAAGATACTTGTACTGTCTCACTGATGACGGAGACTATCCAATGCAACAAATCTGTCAATGCCTCGGGAATGTCTCTGTTCATATACAATATTATTATTATATAGTGTTTTATGACTGGACATGATGAAAGACATTTGTCCGGAATATTTTTCTAGAGATAAAATAATATCATATTGTCCAAATATGAGCAGACAACTGTTCTTCCAAGCTAATCAATCACATTTTGTCAGGTCCTGTTGCAAGGGACGCAACACACTGACTGTGCTGGTATTTCCCCAACAATGCATGCTGACGTAAGATGGCCACTTACCTCGGGAGTACTGTTGACAGTGGCGGACGCCAGTGTAGTTTCTCTTGATTCATTTGCCTCGTAATTGATGACCGCTTTCCTGACAGTATCCTCTTTGATCTCACTTTGTGGAGACTGTTTTACTGAGTTCTGATGCTTCACTCTTGGTTTTGGAACGGGATTGAGTTCACTGCTAGGCTTTCTAGCGATTGCTGGCTTTGGCGCAATGGCTGGCTTTGGTGCGATGGCCGGCTTCACCTTAGAGTTCTGTTGGTTACTGCCATTCCTTGTCAGTGTACTTTCCCTGCTTTCTGACCGTCTTTCCGTTTCCGTTGTTTCAATCACAATCGTTTTCCGCGAGACACCCGAATTTGCATCCGGCGTGATCTCCAGACTTTGATTCCTCTTGAGCGTGCCCTTCAGTGTTCCGTCAAGGCTCTCTGTCGAGGAGGTGCTGGATGAGCGACTTCTTGGGGGACTTGGAGATTGTTGAGGTGACCACGCCCCGCTAGTGACTATCCGTGATGGACTGGAAGATTTTGGTGGACTAGAATTTCTCTGCAATGTTCTGCTCTGTTTGCCTTCATACAATGTACTCTCCTTTGAAACAAACGTCTCCATAGTAGGTCTGTTGCCCTCGGGACTCGTCGGCCTTCCTGGGCTTGGAGAGCGTCTTCTGATGACAATGACTTCTCCCGGGGGTGTGGGAGATGGACTTGCCGACCTGTGATTGCCAATTTCGGCATGCTGGCTTGTCAGTGATGTTTTGCTGATGACCTCCTCTATGGGGCTCTTTGGTCGCGGTGACGCATTGGGACTGGGAGGTTGTTTCTTCAGCTCATAGAGCGTCTCGCTGGCTTTCTTGGTTCTGGCAACCCTCTTCTGTTGATCTCGAGGCACATGCTGCAAAGAAAGATAAGGATTTGTTCCAAGTGAGCAATAAAACTCAGCATGGAAATCTAATGCTGACAAGCATTTGAATTTATTTATGTGACCAAAATGTTGCAATTAGACATCTGCACACCTGCATTATAGGGACAAATAAAGTCACTCTTTTTTACATTTTTGTGATATCAAGAAAACATGGAATACTAGCATATAAATTCACTCAACGTACAAATGATGATGGCACATAACTGTCAAAAATTACCTGTTTGCTGAATGCAAATAGATGATTTCATTTGTGATATCTAGACAAAATGAATTTGTCCTTTAATTTTTATATTAATTAAAGAAAGTTTAAAAAAAAAAATTGTCCTATTTCACATTACTAAATTTCCGTATTTATAAGGTTGTTATTAGGGAAGATTAATTGATTGACATGATGTATGTTTGCAGTCCACACCACTATTGTGAATTTGAAGAAATCAATGTACAATATCTCAACCAACTATTCTTACTTTGATATGTACAGGATTGTTTTGCAAATTTGTATATTTGTTAAAAACAACATTTTAGTCAAATGACAGTACTTATTAAGAATAGGAGCAGAGTATGCTAGCAGTGGATATTAGAGTGTGTACAGCGATACATTCAATTTTTGTGGTGAGTGCCACTTTGGCGAGATGGTTATTTGATCTCAGCTACAGGGTCTGCTGCCTTTTTTGTTTTTGTTGTGTGATTGCTGTATAAATACACACTGTTATATCTGAACAAAAATAGCAGAAGCACAGGCCGAGTATTGATCAAATTTTGAATAGGGAATTTCACTGTTTTAACATAGAATGCACCATTCATATGCAGGACAGTTGTTATGACCGTGGCTGTGTAAGAACCAATGTGTATGAAATGCTAATGAGATACAATGAACGGTTGATCAATGATGGAAATCAAAAAATACTGCCACCCTGGTTTTACACAAAAGATGTGAAATATGATGAGTACGACTGTTTGTAGTTTACACACATTAAGGTAGAATGCGCCTCGGGGACAGATATTTGCCCGCTGGAACTTTTACAATCCTTTTCTGGACAAACATTCGTGCAGGCTCATTTTGAAGCTCAGGGAATAAATAAAGTTTTGATCGAATCATCTTTTGTGAAATCGAAAATCCACTTTTTTCCCATGCACTTTACAAAGGTATGGTCAAAGGGGAAAGATAAAAGTCTCCTGGGGTGGGGAGGAGGTTTTTTGTGCAACGGTTTACCTTATTTGATTTTATTAATTTTGACTGTGATATGTCAAATAAAGAGTTCAACTCCACACTGTCTGACTGCTTTATATATTACCCACAAGTCCTTATCTCCTCTCCAACTTGTGTATACACCACTGTAATTGCTCCGAAAACATTGCCAACTTGCTAATCCGTATCAGCGGATTAAGTGATTGAGTCAACACCACAGGTATTAAAATAAGGTGTTGATAAAGTGTTTAATTTTTCCCCGACATTTTCTCAACAATCGGCTTTCAAGCTTTAAGGCTGACTTTTTTCCCGGTAATTTTTCTCAACGACCGGTCGTGAGGTTGTGGCTGTAAAGTGTTGAATTTAGCCCGACATTTTCTCAATGATCAGTCATGAGGTTATGGCTTTCAGGCTTTGACTTTTTTCAGTAATTTCTCTCAATGGCCGGTCACTAGGGAGCTCCTTTACTGTTTATGTATGAATAATAAGTTGTTTGCCTTCCTGTTTATTTACAAATTCATGAATATTTTAAGCGTCCACTAGTTTTACGGACGACATCGTGACACTGTGTCTGTGATCTTCAACCCTTTCCTTATTTTAATGCGTGTGGGACGGCTGTGGTGTTGACTCAATCACTTAATCAGCTGATACTGACAGCGGATTAGCAAGTTGGCCTTGTTTTCAGAGCAATTACAGTGATGTATACACAAGTTGGAGTGGAGATAAGGACTTGTCGGTAATATATAAAGCAGTCAGACGGTGTGGAGTTGAAATCTTTATTTGAAATACCACAGTCAAAATTAATAAAATCAAATAAGGTAAACCATTGCACAAAAAACCTCCTTCCCACCCCAGGGGACTTTTATCTTTCCCCTGTGTATGGTGGCCATTTTGAATTTCGAGAGTGCAAATGTTGTGTACTTTGTTTCTCTAGTACCAAATTTTGCACGGTGACCCCTAGATTTTTATTCTTGATTTGGTAAAAGAATGGTTGAAAGTTTCATTGAGGAAAGTTTAGGCAAAAATATACATCTTTTAATTTTGAGGTGCATACTACCTTAAATTGAACTGATCCTCAATGCCCCACCCCTAAAGCTGAACGCTGATAATGTGAATAATGATAAATGATGTATGAACGTGCTTACATGTGTGGGATCACTGATTCGTTGATTTCGATTTAAATTAATTGGTGAGGGAGTGCTGAAGGTGACACTCTGAAAGAGGAAATGGGAAAAAAAATGTGCGATGAGATAAAATGATCAATACAAGACTCCAGGGCTGACTATACACCAAGCAGTTTGATTGGCTAATATACCTGTAAACATGAGCCAATAGCGAAACAAATCATGGAAAACATTTTGCCATGACACTTTGCCAGTGAAATTCAAGCGATGGGAAATTGAATATGAGTATTTCACCATGTACTGAAGTTTCTCAAATGTTTTGCTGAGGTCTGTTAAAATAGGTACGTAGTGTGGGAGCCCAATCTGATTAAAATCAGATGTAGAGTACCAGGGACGTCTATACTTACGTGGTACTCTATATCTGATTTTAATCAGATTATGTGGGAGCCCTGGTACCATAATCCTACTGTGATGATTGTATTGATAAAGCAAGGGGAACCCTACTACAATAATATGACTGGGGGAACCATTGAAAAATTTCTGAAGTGCAGCATGCTTGTAAGGTTATATCTGATTGGCCGGTTGTCACTATTCACAGCAACTTAGGGAGTCTTTTTGTATTATTTTATTATAACGGTAAGATTCAGCCACCCAATTGGATATCAGCTTCCCAGACACTGCACATCAGCCAAAAATTTGGGTATACAATCATGCTGCTCACAAGACTGTAATGGTTTGACGTATGCTTCTGTATTTTGTTTGAACTCCATGACTTGACAGACGAAACACTGGCTGGCTTTAGGATTTAATCTCAGACTGGTGGTACACATACAATTACAAATATCAAATCTGATTTTGACCTACGACTGCAAGAGTGTTTAAAGACGCTGTTGTTCATCCTTTGACATCAATGGTTTTTTCCAAATATGCTCTATCCGTAAAGTACATTTGACCTTTCACCTCTATGCTATTTCAAAATAAGGCAATTCAATCGACGCATCTAGCACTTTACCAAATATGGTTGTTTTTCTTTGATATCGGAGTCTTTGCAAAATTGCTGCCCTTAATGACACTTACTCCACCTACTCCACTGTGAGTAGAACTCTCCGTGGTCACGCTGTCAAAGCTGTGCCGTCTCTCCAGATCTGTCGACTGTCGTCTCCTCTGAGTGCTGGTGGAAGAGCTGGAACTTTGCCAAGATTCATGGTCGGGGCCCTCACTTGCAGTGCTGCTGCAGGAGCTGTCTGTGATTGGCTCTGGCAGAGTGTCGTTGATGGTGATTGGTGGAGTTGGCGATATCGTAACACTGAAATGGGAGTTTGCAACAAGGTTAGTTGAGCGTAATGAGCGGAATGGGGAATACGGCAGCAATGTTGAATCAGAAACACTACCTTTTTATGACAAATACACGCCACAGTTTCATATTTAGTCCTGAAAAATCTTGAATATGTTCAAGTTGCATTTTTTGCCAAATCTGATAATTTGACATAAGTACAGACAACGTTCAAAAGCAAATTAACTTGCACAATAAATCAAACTGATTCACATTCATTTCTATTCCCTATCACAATGTTCGATTCAAAACTAAATAATGAACTTTTATGAAACATTGATTTTTTAATCTTGTTTTTGAATTTACTTCCACATATCATATTTGCAAGAAAAGAATATTTCTATCGGCTACAAGCATTAGACAAGTACAACACAGACACAAGAGACAAAATATTTATTAGCAAGATTATCCCTGCTAATATTGCTTTCCTTATTAGTTTTATTATGGACACTTTTATTATTTGAATGTACAATGGTGATGTTACATTGACAATCAGCTGTAAGTTTACATTTGAGCTCCTCTATGAATCCTTATTGGTCCAGTATTTGACAAAAAACACACAATACGAACAGGAGGTACACTGGCACGACACTGGTACATAAAGTATTATTTTACGATTTTTATTTAACGGCAACAGATACAGAGAACATGAAAGCATGCAAAGAAAAAAAAAATGTCAATAGTACACATTCACTTATTTGCAAACTATAGTGGGCCTACTATGGTAATGCTCTAAACATGGAAATACCACTCTTGTGACATGCCAAAGGTCAAGGTCAAGGGTGAGTGATTAGTCCGTCTTACACATGTACACACACACACACACACACACACACACACACACACACACATATACACACTCACTGACACATGCATACACAAGTGATTTCAAACTTCAAGTACCATGGCATTTCAGGATAAGGTGATAGCGAGTGTTTGTACATTTTTGTCCATGATGACATGTGTTCCGAAATTAAACTCACATAATTTATCAAAACTAAGAAGATTGTGTCATTATCTCAATTCAAAATGTTTCATTGCAACTACCATAATATTTGATACAAATTTTTTAAAGTAGGCAATGAGAACTGAGATACTATTTTAGAAATTTAATGCACGGTTAATGCAGTTTATACAGTTTAATATACAGTTATTAATATCATTTTCTTGTGAAAAAAAAAAATTTAAGAAGGTCAGCATTGAAGGCATTAGGGGTGCTCACAGAATTACGTTGGTTGATAATGAGTAAAATAACAAATTGGCAAATATTTCTGTCAACAAATTCAAGCTCAAAAACATTCACCTGATCTCTATGGAAAAATCAGAGCAAGAAGTAGAAGCCCGCCCTCAAGTGGCCAAATTCTGAAATACCATGATGACTCAAACGTCACATCAGCCGTGCATCTATATAGGTAGATTTGCCACTCAAGGGAGCTGCTATTCCCCAATTCTCGTGCAGCTCCCTTGAAAGACAGATTCACCAATCTACCATTCGTTCTATATACAGATGTACAACTTTCGCACACGTCACACGATTCATAGTGCTCGTAAATTACGCTACCTCTTTTTGGGCTTGCTGCAGTGTTGGTACGGTATGTGTAGATAATGGTGTGTTGGTGTTTTTTATCCATTGAGTATATGGATAATTTATGAATGGATATATGTAGATGAATGGATGGATGGATGGATGGATGGGTGGGTGGGGAATGCAGAGCCACCACCATTTGGAAAAGAGAAAAAAATAAAAAAAAAGATGAAATAATGTAACAGGCAGGTACAAATATGTAACTAATAACCACCAATCTATAACATGCAAAAACTGAAATTGACAACGTCTATGTGTAGCAAGCCAAAGAAATGCCAGTTAGCAACAGGGATTGTGCATCTACAAAACAAACTTCAAATCAAAAACAAAATACATTCACCCAATAACAAACACCAACCAAAAAGATATATAACCTGATTGCACAAATAAAAGAAAAATTTTTGTAACAGCACGAGTAAAAACTATAAACATCTAGATTGTTTTGAAAATTTCTATCAGTGAATGTATAATTTATGAGGCAATGTTTGTCCTGATCTAAGATTTTTGGAAGGATGTCTCTCCGGGAATTTGGACTGATATTCTGTCCATGCCAATTTTGATAATACTCAGATGTAAATTTATTTTTTCAGGCAAAGTGGCTGTGAATGATGTCATGATAATTTAACATGTTCACCCCTAACTCCCTGTAAACAGGTCCACACATATCATTGATAACAACGGGTTTGGGCCAAACCATGGTGGGTGGTGAACGGGTTAAAGGGCCAGTAGCTGTAACTAATTTGATTATATTTCTTCCACTGTTTGTGTCGTTAAATGGTTTCTTGTTCTGCTCCCCAAAGAATGTTGAGATACACAGTGTTGACAGACAGCCTTTTCAGCTCAGCCTGTACATGTGTAATGCTATTGCCGACCAGAGAATTCTGGTCTGGACTAGAATTTACACGTAAAGAATGAGGGTGCATTATACCTGTTTAGACACTGCATTGACAGCATAAATAGTTGCGAGTTTCATCACGCTTTGTGCAGTAGAACAAGAAAGTGTAGTTGACCTTTTTAACAAAATCATCATAATGTCACAGTTACTGACCCTAAAATAGATACAAATAACCCTTTCACCAACATGGTTTGGCCCAAACCCATTGTTATCAATTGTGAGTTATATGTATGTCCACCGGGAATTGGGGGTGAACAGGTTAATCAAGCCACTACACACTCTTTCCTTTCAAGAATGGGTGATTGCACATCACTGGCAAAAACAGGTAGAAGGTGGTCCGGATAAAAACTGAAAGTCACACATAGGTGGTAAATGAACTTTGTAGAAGTTACACACTGACAGAGTGAATCCTATAAAATCAAGTATGCTGATTTCTCAATTTAGCAGCACACGAGATGTATCAGATAACAACCAGACATGCCATTTCGCTATGAACTACATGTATTGATAAATCTAGTTTTCTTTTGTATATTATCATTGCCACATAACAAACTATAAAGCAACCACTAACCCTTCCTTGCTTCTTGAGGAGCTGACTATTCCAGGGTGGAGATCCACGCCGCTATCTTCACTGGGGCTTTTCATGTCCTCGTCAATTTGGTCCTGGAACTTGTTGCTATGGTTACTCAGCGTATCAATGTGATGATGCACATCAACTTGTATGGTTTGTTTGTTCGTTGCTGTTGGTCTCGGCTTGAATGAGCTCTGAGATGTCTCAGAAAATTCCTACAGATAAGAAAAAACATGGCTCCTAATGTCAACTTGTCTCTGTATAAAACTGTAACTCATTTGAGTCCTACATTTTGTTCCCATCGTCCAGATTTATTATTTGGAACACATTCCGAAAGAATCTTTCACCACATTTGTTCTGTTTTTTGTGTATACACTTTACAGATATTTATAGACACAGCTCTACGTAACTCTATCAATTTTACCTTCTTATAATCTTCACTGCAAGGCTCTGAACCAATTTCTCTCTCTCTCTCTCTTTTTCACACACACACACACACACACACACACACACACACACACACACACACACACACACAACTGCCAACTAACTGTTCCAACCACTTCACAGCAAACAAATATGGAGACGACAAATCATCATGCATGATCCAAACTATACCATGATTAGGAAGGATGTGCTATGACATGGAAAGGAGATATTGTTTGAGTTAAATGGGTTAATATGTCTGATGAAATGTAACAAAATTATGTTTGTGGAAAACTGAATGTTAAAGTGAAGTTTGAATAGGCAAATACCAAGGGGAGATTATCAATTAGAAAAAATCAGAATCATAGGATACAGTAAAAAGCTCAGGAAGTGATTAATATTCCAACACCAAATGACACGTTTCAAGTTTCTTTGGAACCAATACTTACAGGCATTTGAAAGTCTGGGAGACCTTCGGTGTCGTCATTGATTTGGTGGGCATTTATGCCATTATGCAAATCATAACTGTAGTTCATCTATGAAGGTGAAAAGGTGGGGGTGAAAAGACAAGGCAGACGTATTCAAGCTTTTATGATGACCAAAAAATGAAGCTTGTGTGTAATTCATTCTTAACCTTAGTTATTTCACTTTAACTTGGCCTAGAACCACCTTGGCTTGACCACTTGAAACTTGGCCAAAAACTAGCTCGATCAGCCTATAATGTGGTGAAGTTTTATCAACTCATATTTTAAGGGAGCTGGCAGGAAGATTGTATGAGCTCTTAGTTTGGTCAATATTTGTGTAATTTCCGATATTTTCTTTCAGTTTATTAGTGGGAATGTTATAACTCTCAAGTTGTACCTAAATTTCTGGAAGCATTTTTCATGTGGTAGCTAGGACTTAGTTACTCACTCTATGGATAAGGGTATTCAAACACTTTGTTAATTTACTAAACATTCTGACCTGTTCTTGAGAGGGAAGTCTGATATGGCAGTAAGACAAGCACACACATATTTTGAATGAATGATTTCAGGGGAGGGTAGGTTTGACTGATGCTGCAGTGCATGGAACTGTTGAGGGGCATATAATCATGGCATATGCAAAACACAACAATGACATGTAAATAGTGATATGAAAACGTAATTTTAACAATGACAAAACATTTGACAAAATTTATACTTGGATTTTTCTGGATGGATACTTGTTGTCAATACAAATGATTATGAACATGCAAAGTACACACACACATCCTAGCTGTCTCTCTCTTGCACAGACACATTTAATGATCAAAGTTCGTAGTATGCAAATGTGACAATTAACTACCATATCATAACTTGAATCATATGTATTACTGTCATCATGGAAGTTTTCAGATCAATCTATACCATTGATGTCGTAAAAACTGATACAGCTCTTAGACATGGTCCTGTTACAGTAATGGATGCAACGGATGTCAAAAAAATAGAAACATCAAGGGAAACTAATGTTGTCTTATAGTAATTTTAGTTTTGTTGGTAAGCGTAAGGGTAAAAACTGACCGTGATAGTGATGGAGATTGTCACTGATTTTGTCACCAAAGAACAGTTAACACGGACCAACCATGAGGTTTTTTCAGATTTTGTAATTCGAAGTTACAGGGAATGTGAATTCACAGTGCAAGTTTTGATCACATTTTTCAAATATTTTCAATTAAAGCCCCAGTGCTGCTAACTTTTGATGATAATTTCACCATTTTTATTTTGAATTTGAATCATAATTCCTTGTTCTTCTCCCCAAAGAATGTTGATATACACAGTATCCAGCTTGTCAACTCAGCCCCTATGGTTGTAAAGTGCATTGTTATTGTTGAAAACTGACTTCTGGTCTGGACTAGAATTCAAATGTAAACAATCGCATTTTACACATAAAGACGCTAAGTTGACAAGCTAAATAGTGGATGTTTCAACATTCTTTGGGGAGTAGAATTAGAAGTTGCAATTGATTTATAAAATAAAAATAATGAAAAAAAACATCGAAAGTTAGCAGCACTGTGGCTTTAAAGGTGTCAAACTCAAGCAGGATGCATACTGTCATTGCCACCTGTAACACCTAACATCACTGGGGTGGTTGCAAGATGATGGGGTAACGTACGTACGTCACTTACCTTTATGTTTGGCGGTAACTCTTGCGGTACCCTCGGAGGGGTTATCGGTCTTGAGTCCATGGAGGCTGAGGAATAGTGGCTGGCTGATGACATGGTCTCACCATAGGAATTCATGGATGTTCTGTCACCTCTGAAGCTGTTGTGTTGACGTGCCTGGTAAAATATAAAGCAGGGGCACATGATGGATAATTTGCATCACCGGACCCATTATCAGACTCACATGGTACAGTCTTATTATTTTATGGAATTTGGTTGGGTTCATTTATAGTGAAATGGGGTGAAACGTTAGGGAATGATTCAGTCTATAATACAGAAACACTGCTAGTTTATGTACAGTTGGAATTGGAATTTTTCATAAATCAACCTTTCCAATGATATGTCGTGTTCACCAATACAACTTTTTCAGCCCATTCTTTGTAAATATCTTGTATCTTTGTCATATGTATATACATCTGCATTGATTGATAAAGTGATGATATTTGGAACACAGGCTGAGATGAAACAATAAAATGTATTTATTACAGACAAAAAATGCTTCAACATGCTAATTCGTTGAAAACATATATCCACATTTGGATGGTATATTGCATACCTTCATGGCTTCCACCTCTCTCTTCAAAACCAGCGTATCAAACCTGTCAATGTCTCGAGGGACCACAAACGTGCGCACTTCAGACAGTAGAGAAAACTTGAAGAAAAAGAACAGAAATATTCCAATACTCTATAATATGACAATTTTTCATCTTGTGTTCAAAAATTAAAATAATAATCATGCATTAACACCTTTATGGAGCAGCAATGCCATTGACCTTGACATTGGCTGTACCAACCATTTCTGTGAAGAAGAGATACAATATTTTTCACTGTGACCATTTTGAATAAACCTCATTAAGCTAGTAGTGAACTTACAATATACAGAATGTCACAGGACTGTTTCCCTCTCTGATATTTAGTGATAACTCAACAATCAATATGCAAAGAGTTTACTCTACAAATCATGTACTCATGCATTATTTATGTCATGTGGCAGAAATTCATAAAGAAAATCTATAAAAGCTGATGGTTGTGGACTGTGCATACCTTGGAATGTGTGTTCAGAAGTTCGAAGAGCGCCATCACCAGGTCATCGATGGTGATGTGCCCATTCTGGTACTCGTCCAGGTAGTACTTCATGGTACCCCGCTCATTTTCATTCAGCAAGTGTCTGGCCTGTTCCTCTATCATACTCCATGACTGTGTGGATGAAGTGGTGCTCCACATCAGTTGGGATCCGGCTACTCCCTTGGTGAACTTCGACTGCTATGAGGGGGGGAGGGGGAGGGAGGGAGGTTGGAAGTTGATTTCAAAATTATGCAATTTTTATGATCCTCTGTAAAGAGCGCTCCTGTTAGTAGTGCTGAAAAAATACACAACGATGGCTTTTGCTCTTTTCATATATTAAAGGTACCAGTTGAATATGCCTTGAAGACAGATATCCTGACTCTGAAACTTTCACAACACATTTTGGTCAACCACTTGTGGGAGCTCTTTAGGAGTTGGACACAGGGTAATCTGAAGTTTCCACATACGGTAATATTTTTCTTTGTGGAAATCGAAAATCAAATTTTCCCCATAGATATAACAAAAGGATACGTTGGCCATTTTGAATTTCACATGTTGGTAAATATTGGGTAATTTGACACTCTAGTACCAAATTTTACACACTGAGCCCCGGTTTTATTCTTGATTTCAAAAGTACCAAATTTCACAAGGTAACCTTCTGAATTTTTTTTTCATTATTCAAAAAGGGAATGGTCAAAAATTTCCTTATGAAAGTAGCTTCAAAAAATCTACTAGGTTGCTGGCTTTTGACAATTCCAGTGATACTGAACGCTCTTTTTTCATATTTTCCTCTCTTTCCAGGAAATCAATTTTCCAACCACCGGCATACTTTCAGATTTGCAGTCAGAGTACACCTCTACTTAACTACTGAGTTTCATGCAGGGTGGATATGTTCTGTGCAAGATGAAACCTTCCTACAGCATTCCACATAACACTGGCATGCACTTGAAAAAAACTGCAATATAACTCCTCCAAAATCACCAAGAAGAATTTATTTGTTTTAGTTTTTCGGTTTTGAACAGTGCTACATATTTGAGATGTTTCTATGTTGAACAGGATAATTGCTAGCATGCTGACGTCCATGCTTAATGCACGGAAGTTGCAGACTCATTAGTTAAGTCACACAAAACTGTCTGAAGAGTCATATGACAATGTATCTGAAAGACTGTAGTGTGATGTCGTGACTCACAAACACTGTATCAGATGATGCAAATACCAATACACATTGTGTAACACTATTATTTTTTATTAATGATAAGATTAAACATGCTTAAAATTGATGAATGTAATTAACGGAATAGAGGAATCCCATATTTGTGAAAATATCAGACAGTAACGGGTGAGGAGCAATTAAATTCTTCTCTGATACAATACTATGCCCTAAAAGCAGAATCTAGCCATAAACACCACTCACAGCTCATGAAGTTATATTCTCATTTTGATTTTTAACACCAAGCAATCTGGTATGTGCAGGATTGAAGTGGCAAAAATTCAAAAATGTTTTCTGTTAAACAATTCAAGACTTACATAATCTCTAGCCTCCGTTAACTCCATTGTGCTATCACCATTCACCATCCTATGACTCATCACTGAGTTGGATCTCGACCTTGTTCCCTCGCTCATCTGTGACAGCTGATCTCCCATGATCCAGTGGGTCTGGTCATAGGTGGTCCGAGCATAGGGTAACTTGCCCACGTCTTTGACGGTCATGACCATGAGTTTGGAAGACTTGAGAATGTTAGCTGCCTGCTGGTGTTCAATGTCCATGAAACTTGTACCATTGATGTCTAATATTTGGTCACCGACCTAAAACAACCAGGCACGTAAGAAATGGAAGTACACATTATTATAATACTCAATTAAAAATCTGTTTAAATGCCAATTGCAACTTTTCCATCCTGAACCAATATTTAATAGAATTAAGTCTATTAGTCAGTTGAGAATCAGCAGCCGATCACTTTGCTGATGACACTTTTTTAATCTCCTTCTTTGTGACTGACATCCATGCAGGAATTATGACTGCATTTTAAGCAGTGCAGTTTCAGTTCTCAATGCAATTTCATGCAAAAATCGGTAATTATTCTTCTCAAAGGCTTTGTTATTGGCCTGTCAGAAATATCAATTGCCTTTGATTTCATTTTTACAGACGAGTTGTTTCTTGTGTGTTCATGTCTTTTCATGTTTCTGAACTTTTTATAATAAACTTTTTTTTTGAAGCTTGTAAATGAGACTTGCTTCTGAGATCTAGTTTATCTTAACTGGCACATATAATATAAAAATAAAATACATTAAATTAAAACAAACAAAAAGTCAGTTTTATAGGGATGTAACTCTCAGTAATCTTGGGTAAAAAAAAAATAAAAATAAACAAAAAAGTCACTTTCACATGGATGCAACTATCAGTAATCTTGGGTAAAAAAAAAATAAAAAGAAACAAAAAGGTCACTTTCACATGGATGTAACTATCAGTAATCTTGGGCAAATGGTGATAAGTTGTATGTATGAATAATCATTCAAATTGTTGGGAGGGTAACTCACCTTCAGGCCGGCGAATTCAGCCACCGAGTATGCATCGACTCCCGTAATGTAAATGCCTAAACCAAATTCTGTACCTCCCCTGATCATTAAACCCAGACTCTGACCGTCCTCTACGACAAGATG
>LD344342.1:107656-122258 GCA_001465055.1 Ptychodera flava | reverse complement strand
CATCTCTCTGTTTTCTAATGTGAAGAATTACTCAAAAAGCAAAAATTTGACGTAGATCACCAATAAGAATATCAGGTACAATGTCAAAAAGTTGAATTATTCGATTGAATACATCAATTTGCAGTTTTATAAATTTTTCCTCTTTTTTTCACATAAAATTTCAGTTTTCCTTTGTCTTCCAATGCAGGCATCTGCTGTACAAATTTATACAGTTTGTTCAGTTGAGGACCCATCAATATCAAATGATACCCCTCAGATTTCAAAATCACCTATGGCAAGGTTAAAGGTACTTCTTCAACTCCTTGTGTAAAAGCCAATAGCATATTTGAAAACTTGGCATCAGTCCCAACTTTAGAGTTTAAAGGGCACGTGTTATTTCTTCCTTCTAGATACACAAAACTTGACATTTAATGTGATGTAATGTTGACCTACCTAGCCAGTGGCTTAATTAAACTCTGTTGTGTGTTGCATATAGGGTCTGTACATTTTCAGTTGGTGACATTTGTCACATTAATATTCATCATCTGAAACTCACAACTGTTTCAAATCTGGCTGTCAGCCAAACATTTCAAAATTGTGAATTAGCATGAAATGAGTTGTTTTGTTTGACCCACACAAACATGCCTTGTGTGTGCAATAAGCCGCAGTTTCTGATTGTTCACAACCTGGATAAATTAAACATTTACCGGATTTATACCAATGAATTGCTGGTATTACTGCACAGGAATATTAGCCATGGATTGACAAAATTACTAGTAGATAGGACATAAAGGGCTACAAAGTCTTGTAAAGAGAGTCTGACGTATTGAGCTAAAGTAGCATTCTTTGCGAAAGTGTGGATACCATCCAAGGTTACTTCTGAAACTCTAGCATTTTTTGTTCATGAGGTCACACACACTCTGCTTGAATGGTAAGTCTGTACCAAATTGGTGTTTTCTTTTCATTGCAAAGCAAAGGTTTTGGAATTAATAAGGCCATGGATGGTGAAATTGTTGTAAAATTTTCACTATCATTGCCCCGGTATCATTAGTGCAACATAAGTATACCAACCTGAGCTGTAACAATTTGTACCGGGAAACACAGTTATTGTATCCCATTTACTATTTACTGTTAGTGTATTACCTGTATTACGGTGAGTCTGTACTGGGTAAGAAAAAATATCAGCTTCCCTTCTGACGAAATTGCAGATGTCATTGTTTTTACTTTGCTTTAAGCATTCTGGAAATAAAGGAGGTTGATAGGGTGGGGCATGCATGATGCACCTATAAATTGATAAATATATTAATAAATAAATAAATAAATACACAGATATCTATTTATATACATATATACATGTATGTATGTATATATATATATATATATATATATATATATATATATATATATATATATATATATATATATATATATATATATCTAGCTAGTAGCTACACTGATCTTATTGCATCTGTGTGACGTGCAGTAAACAACAAATTAATAAATGGTGTAATTGTAAAATTACCATATCTGCAGGATACAGCTTCCTCAAAGCCTTCCTTTTAGGTAACCTTTTTACTGAAAGTGTCAGGGCTACTTCCTACTTTCACAATTTGGGTTTCACAACTAGGGGTCTGACTGTTCTCAGACAAGCATAAACAATGAAAATATGTAAGTCCCTGTAATAATAATGGTGATATTTCACTTTTATTTGCAAACTTAAATCCCAATAAGCTGTGTCTTTTTGCATTTTATTTCAATGAGATGATTTGAAATCAAATGCAATTTATGTAAAAATGCTAACCGAAGTTTGACCACAGAACTTTGTTCAAAGATTGGCAACAAATGTGCAACTTTGATTTCAACAGCTAATTGTAAATAATTTTTGAATTGAAACTCAAATATGGCTGCTGCATACAATTTTAATCAACAAATCCAGGATTGGAATAATTACATTATAAAGGACAATATGACTTCATAACAGGAATCCAAAACATCTCTTCAAAGATTGGAAGGTATTTCTTTTGTTGAGTGAACACAAACAGATACAGCTAATGGGGCTTGAACATGTTTATGTGGTCACTTAAAGCTATTATGATAATTATGGCCCAGGGCAGCAGTATAACACTAATTAATAAATCATTTCAGTGAAGTCATATTTGTATGCACTATGCAAAGTATCACCAACAGGTGCTATGATGGTAGTATTTTGTCATTTAGAATTGAAAGTGCTTTTTCTATAAAGCTCCAGTCAGCCATTAAACCCTCCAATCCCAATTCTTATAAGCACAGTAGGCTCTATTACACCTATGAAGATACAGATTTATGCTAAAATACTGCTTTTCTTTCCTATTTTCAATATCTCTTTCAGAGAATTGAATAAAGGGATGAAAAAACCCTGGGTAACAGTTATTTGAATTTTTAATAATCCTCTCAACTGCAAATAAAATCCCAGCTGCTACTTTGACTCCTCCAAATAGAACAGCTTAATGTCAGGAATAAACACCCAGCTTGGCTTGATGATGAGTCAGTACTTCAACCACAGGGGACCCAGAAGTCTGGTTGTTATTGTTGTTCTGTTGTTGTTGTTTGTATTGTTTTTTACATTTATATCAATGTTATTGTTGTTGACCAACAACAAAAATTCAATGAACATAACTCTGAAAAGTAGTAGAGTATAATGAAGTGTAAGTTTGGAGAGAGTTGCATTGGGTCAAATAATGATAGTGTCCTTGTACTGTTTCTTGTGACATCTACATTATATTTGAAACAACAACACAATAGTTATGTTCGTTGAATTTTATTAGTCAACAACAACAACAATACTAATATAAATGTAAACAATACAAACAACAACAACAACAACAACTAGACTTCTGGGTCCCCTGTGCTTTAACACACACAAACATGCTGTCAAAGATTGGTACAATCAGACTTAAAACCTTTGAGGAATATTTCTGGTTTTCTTTATTGTAGGGCATATCATCCAAACCAGAGTGGCAGTCTTTTGAACTGTTTTTGTGTTTGAGTAGAGTTCTATTATTTTGGCGATATGTTTTAGCGGTATTTACGCTGTTTCTGGCAGAGTCCATGGGGGAGATTGTTATAGTCTGTTCTTCTACAAAAGCCACTTTGCGTCCGAACATTTGTCATACTTGTGTTCTGGCATGTGTTTATGTAAGCCAGTGAGGTAGACATATACATGTAGAAATATAAATATCAAATTTTTAACCTATAGAGTAATCAAACCTGTCTATCATTTCTTGTTAGTAAAGTGTATGCCTGGAAGGCTAGACGAAAAGATTCAGCTATATGCGGGCAGTCCGGCACCCCACAACCACAAGATAGGGTCATCAGGGATCGTAGAGTACTGAAGCACCTGCATACAGGTGAATCTTTCAGTCTTTCAGTACATATGCACAGTTGAAGCATCTGTGATAACAAAATGGCAATTGAGGTTTTTGAATACAAATACATGTAGATAGATCTATTGGTATTGTTGCCTGCAAGGGGTCAAATGTACTTTGTTATTGCTTTAACAAGTTGATTTGGTAAATGTACGGTTATTGTCTGAGTTATGCATGATTTTCCATGTCATGTAACATCTTTGTGCATACATGTAGCTATCCTGTAGGAACATGATTTTCCAAATTCCACCATTGCAAATAATTTCCTTAATTTCATGTTCTATAAATGTAACACAATAATGGAAAGCTAATTACTTTAAAAAAACAAAAGGGTGAACATGTATTGAGAAAAAATTCATATTTACCCCTAAATGTCTTTTTCAAACTTTGAATCTTCATGTTTCTGTGGAACATCAAGGAAATGACAATATTCAGAGTAGAATTGCTACATTGTACATTGTAAGTTTTAGAAGAAGTGATGGTACAGCCAAAACGGAGTCAGCGTGGACTCTATATCGTGCCACGCAACAAAATAAACGCAACCACTGACGTTTATTACAGACAAAACATACAGACAATGTAGCAAATATCATGAAATCTTTTTTATTGAAAAGGCGTGCTGGCGTTACCAGGACTGTTGTGAACGTGCTGATTTCATCATTGATGTTAGATAAATATATCCATGTCTAGAACAAAAACTAATCAAAAAAGTTAAATTTCAATATTTCAACGATTTTATCCAACTCAGAAACGAGGGCTTTCCGTCTTTGGGGAAAAATTGACCCTAAGCATGGATAGGGTCTATGGAAACACTAAAATTTTAAAACAAGAACATGCAAGAAAATGTCAACAAGTTCGTATTTAAAGCCTGGCAATACTAGTTGTGTTCCTTGCCATTCAAGTTTGTGGATACGATGGTGGAGGTTCTTTTGGAATGGATGGGAACCATTCGTCGGTACGGATACTAGTCGCTGATGTGTTCAGCAGGAGAGGGGTGGAGGAGTAGGTCACAGTCACAGTCGCTGACGGTGTGCTCGCTGTTGTCGGAATCAAAGTTTCATCTGGACGTTGATAATAGACGTACGGTGATGACGATGGCATCGCATAATACGGATAAGGTGTGTAGTACTGGCAATACGAAGGCAGCAATCTAAATTGAGCTGCGTGCTGCGGAGTTTGCTCGGTTGAGGCTATCCCACTTTCGCTGAAGCTAACACCACCTCCTCGATCGGGCGTTTGTTTAGATTCGGGCGCAGGAAACGTGATACGCGCCGTTCAAGCTCTTTCTGTATAGGATTTACCGTATTTTTTGTTTTATTCTCAAACCCATTGTATTTTTTCACTTTGACTCAATAATTGAATGCCATCTCTTATACTCTCTCTTTTTTAACGAATCAGGATTTAGTTATCCGGGAGTTTGTATTAGGCTGTACGGACATGCAGCTATTGGCACTCGCTGTGTTGAAATACAGCGGTACGCTAAACAACCAAATGTAACGCTGAATCTACGTCAGCGCCCATGGCATTTGTCATGCAAACGTAGTGGAGGGGGCGTCTGACACTGATTCGTTTCCAGTATTCTTTAACGAGGCAGCAAATTCGGTAATGGACGATGGTACTCCTTCGCTCATGGTTGGCGACATCGTCATTGTTGACAATTGCCCCACAGGCGCTCCTTAGCTGGGTAGTCTGCTAAGTAGATCGATTTTCGGATCGATCTATTGATCCCGTAGTCGATATGCCCGCCACTGCAACCTAAATACGCCACTGCAACCTAAATACTCAGTATTTAGGTTGCAGTGGCGGGCATATCGACTACGGGATCAATAGATCGATCCGAAAATCGATCTACTTAGCAGACTACCCAGCTAAGGAGCGCCTGTGAATTGCCCAACTCATCACAATCTTGGAGGTAAACTTTTGGCACAATTCTTAGATCACATGGGAATACAGTACATTTTCACGCCAACTTACTCGCCTGACTTCAACGCAGCTGAGTATGTTTTCGGACACTTAGCCTAAAGACACTAAGTAAAAGACCAATATTCAGGCATTTGTTTGAGGACAATAAACAATATGCTGTCCTTCGTGCAGTAATGGAAATTACGCCTGGTGACTGCCTCGGCTTTTATCGCAAAGTTGGCTATTTGACCATGTAGTTTTTCCTGGGAAATAGGTCCTTGTCCTGAGAACGAACCAGGTAACCCAGCCTGCAGTATACATGTATATCTGGCTGGAATGATGAATGTTTTCAGTGTGTTTCCAATTAAAATATTAATCCGTCTGTAGAGAAATTCTGCACACGTAATTATTTGTTACAAAAAGGATACAAATTGAATCTTTTGTTTGATTTGTGCGATTGTTTGATGGCGTTTAGTTTGGGTGTTCTGTCTGAAAAACGTCAGTGAATGCGTTTACTTTGTTGCGCGGCACAACAGAGAGTCCAAGCTGACTCCGTCTTGGCTATAATACTAATAGCTGAAGCTCTTGATATTTTGTATCGCAGTGCCGGATGTTGTCAGAATTTGTAAGTTCATCTTAGGTGCAGATTTGCTTTACTACATATGTCATATCCATTGCATCATGACAAAAGCAATACTTGAAATTTTGTAAAAGTTTCTTTGAGTCAAAGTGCTCTTCATGGCTATTGTCAGTGTAGTGTTATCACTCCATTGAGGGTGTACACTAGAATCTGTTCAATGCTTGATGAATTTCAATTTGCAACCACTCATTCCTAAATTGTACATTTTCAGATACATTTAAGAGCTATCACAGACGTAATACATCATCATATACAGTAGACCTGTGGTATGGTATTGATACAATTCATTCTGTTAAAGCTGCAATCTTCACAGGGCAAATATGCATTTTGGTTTCAAAGTGAAAATTCAGAAGTATAATTACTGCAACCATGGTCATCCAACTATGGCCTCACAATTTACATTGATCTGCTGATTCTGGGTTTTAAACACCATATCCAGTGAGAGCGTTTGCCTGCATGCAATCATAACTATTTCAATCAAACTGGAAGAGTTGAATGAATAATGGATGAAATTTGATCGTTATGGAAATACAGTACATACACGTTGTGTCCTATGAGCGTACATCTGCATTTCCATGGAAACACTGTACAGCCCTTTGTTTCCATGGAAACACTAATGAAAATTAGATCACTCAAATTAGGTTTTTGTTTCCATGTCAACCATTGAAACCGGTAATCATAAATGATTGCCAGGCAAATATCTACCTGATGTGACAAAAGTGCTTCAATTGCGCGAACAAGCTCCTCCAATTGAGTGAACTTTGGTAATTGATCAAATTGAATAAGTTAATGATGCAAAAGAAACATTAAGTTCATTTTCCTTTTGGCACAAGCAGGGTGTAATATCCTGCAAATTCAGTTTGTGTAAATTTTTCAGTAAGAGGCAATAGGAAACAGTTCATCGAAAGCCATGATAACTATTTTTTCATTGAAAACGTAATAGCAGTAACACACTGAAGATAATGCACATGATATGTCCGGACTAGCATGGAGTGGGATACTGTTCTCCAGTGGGTTCTGTTCATGAATAAAAAAAATGTAGGGTTTTTCTACAGACCTGTTAGTGTTACACCAAAAGATCACGTGACTGCAGTACAAACAAACCCATGTGTACCGGTACAAACGCATTTCATTTCAACACATGCTTGTGCGAGTGGTTTGTTTGTTCTGTGGTCTATTCATAGATGGATTACTTTCTCTGTTTTGATAAAAAACTATTAAATCTGCTCGTTTGCCATCACCCATTGATATTATACTATTAACTATTAAAGCATTGGCTGGCAATTACAAATAATATTTCATGAAATTGTGCAATATTATTTATCTGTCAATTTATCTATTTAGTCTCGTGAAGGAAATTAATTTACTTTTAATCCTAAGAATGTCTTTCCCCTGTTACCTGCCAAATACATTACAGTTTTTCTTGTTTGAAGCATAGACAATAAATAATGTAAATTTTGTAAAAGTGTTAAAAGATAGTACAAACTCCCTGCTGCTTTATCCCTTCTACACTGTAGATAGCTACCGGCACATTATAATACAAACGTTATATAAAGATATGTTTTTGAAATTCGATAGCAGAAAAACAAGAACTTCGGAACTATTGTACATTTACTGGTAGCTTAAGTACTGTGCTTGGCTGTAATTTAATGAGAATAAGATGTGTAAAATGTATGCTAAGATTTATATCACTAGATATTAACAAAAATATTTACATAGATTTCATCAATATGTAAATTAAGATTCACAGACATCACCTACTACATTTTATAGATCATCATTTTAGTGATGGTACTACCACGATATCTGTTTTTCAAACATTCTTTGTAAGTCACAAGCAATCCCACAACAATTCCGATATATTGATTTTCTGAATTGTCAATTCTCCTCGTTAACAATACACTGGCCGATAAGACTAGACTGTTAACATTGTCATCCTGACTGAGGTGATCAAACTCTAGTCTGTTAATAATGTCGTTCTGAGTAAGGTGATCAAACTAACTGACAAACATCACAATACATTGCCATGATCTCTGCTCTTTGATAGATTAGCGTAAAGTGTTGAGGTTGTGTTTAAAAGTTTAGGTTATGATCTGACAGTGAATTTGTGGCATCACGTTGCATTATTGATTCTTTATACAGAAGCTATCGTGTCTGTCAGTGTCCGTGTTTCTATGCCTGTAACTATTGAAATTCTTTTGTTTTCATGGGTTAGGGTGGTTCTTTGTTTCGGACAGTGGAGAAGAATAGCTGAAGTGCTGTTGTTAAAGATCATTGTTTCTGGTTCCAAACTTCAATGTCACTGAGATACCGGAGTGAGGTGACAGTAAGATTTACGGCAATGTTTGTGGCATTGAAGTTGTGCCTGTGTGCAATGTCCGACCCAAGGTGCGGCTGCCTTGTTGTAGCAATGTAGTCTTGAAAATCTGCCAAAAAGCATCCTCACATGATGCAAGCCATTGCTGCCAGTGTACTATGGTGAGATTGAGCCCAAGCAAGTTCAAGAAATTATAAATGTACAGACCTCAAAATTACACACGCAAAGCCAACTAAGATTACAAATTATGTCAAACCATTGTGGATATTGAATGACTCAATGTTTTGCTACCTGCTTGTTATAACGAAAACTAAATATGATTTTTTATAGCACCATGGGATCATGATGCAAACATAACAGTATCAGTATTATAGTTCTAGTAGACTGTATTTTTGTCTAGTTGAATCATAGCTATAATTCATCGCATACTGGCTCATACAATGTGACATTTTGCTCTTGTGGTTTCTAACTCTGAAGTTATAGCAGGATCAACCTTGGTAACATACAAACAGAAAGTTTTAACAAAAATATGCTACAAAACAAATTATAAGTAAAAATCTACATGTGCTTCTGTTGTTTCTTTCTATATTTGAAGTGACAATACCTGACGATTGTAGTATTTGTGCAGACAGCAAATCCACTTTGCATACAACAGTGATATTTACAAGAGGATTCACACTTTGGCAATGTTGCTGTTTGACTGGAGGCATGGTACTGTGTGCATAATTTCTCAGCAAACAAGAGATGGAGTTTGCTTCTGGTCTGTTCCAGGGTTTCATTTCAAAGAAAGCTCGACATGTATAGTAGCTTCTGTTCATGAGTGGCAAAAACCAATGAAAAGTGAAGTACATTGTATGATACGTCAAGGCGGTACACCCCTGAGTACACCTTTGCTCAAACTTTCTGTAAAGAAACTGTGAACAATTTCCTTTTGAAATCAAGAATAAAAATCAGGGGTCAGTGAGCAACATTTTTTGCAAGGGAAACAAAGTACCCAATAATTACTGACGCTTGAATTTCCAAATGGCTGCCATCTCTGTGTCAAGTCTAATTAACAATATAGGGCAAAATGAAATTTTCAATTTTCTCCAAAATAAGCCGGTGAAAAGTTTTTCACACCATAGCTACAAAATAAACTCCCACAAATTACACCATGAGCTTCAAAATAAACCCCCACAAATTGTAAACCAAAAAGTATAACTTCAGAAAATCTAAATATCTGTCCCCATGGCACATTCTACCTTTAATAGGGGCAGTGGATAATTAAAGCATGCGCACGGTAAACGAAACTAAGTGCGTTCGGCCTCAACCCCCCCTCCTAAATGAAAGTTTGGAAGTGTGAAAATCCAGCCCAGCCTCATTCTGTATCATACCTATATGCAATAGGTAATGACATGGTTAAGAATATACAGTGTTTTCAATCAGGTTCGAACCCACAACATAAAGCATTCATTCACCTAGTGGAGAACCAACAGACAGAAATACTCGACTAAATCCACTTCTGGTACACGCCAAACAGTATAGCGCGGTATTTTGTGATACAGTAAAACGTGGATCGATATGAAAACATGTAGTGCGATTTTTGCACACAGTAATCAAAATACAGCCAAATAACCCCCTCCCCCTAAACGCAGAAGTTACGTTGGCCGTGCGCGCGTTTGAATAATCCACGGCCCCTTAAATGCACACAAGCAAAATGTGAATGGCAGTAGTTGACAAAGACAGAAATTTTATCAGTTCTTGTAAAAGGCATGTGGATGATTCATCTCCTAATAATATTCAGAAATGATCTCATCTTTTTTCATGTTGTTCAGCTAAACTTTGATTTGGTAACTGAATAAAAAAGTATAAAACATCATTTAACTTTTTTACAGTGCAATTGCATGCATTACATCAATGATGGTAGTGTTTGTCCAAATACAATGGAGATTGGAATCATTTCATTGTAGCATGAACAGGGCAGGTCTGCACTATGGTGTATGCTACAATAATTGCGTGTATTGCCTCTATTATTAACTTAACATGTAAAACTATTATTCATGAAAGCTTTTACGGTAAAGGACTTCTTTTGCCAAGTCTGTGCTGATTTAACCTCCCAGGAAGATACATGCCCAGGGCAGTTTGTCTGAAATCCCAGAAGCTGTCCCATGGCACATTCCTCAAAACACCTTTGTTGACGTGACAACCATTGCCATTGGTACCATTTCTCCTGCTATTTTCTGCCTACTTTTTGCAACCTTCTGAGAGGTTGAATAGTAAAATTAACATTAAGACAATCCACACAATATTTTGTATTGTGTTTAAATTTTATACAATAATTACTAGGAGTATTGTCTACACAATACATCTACAGAAATCATCTTCAAACTCAACTTGTCTATCTAGAATTTTTTCAGCCTGACAACTGAGGAAAGTGCATGTTTAGTGCTCGAAGCAAAACTTTGAAATTTTTCACTTTGGGCTTCCACAACAATAAGGCTTTGCCACTGCCTTTACCCACTGTAGCCAATGTTTTGTTTGTCAGCTACGGTTCTCGTACAGCCGATTTTCTAGGGCAGTCTTCATTGATTTTATCCTTTAAAAAGTCATGGTTTGTTTGCACAAAGAATGTAAAAACGTTGTGGCATTCCAATTATTCTGTGGCACCAATAATGACACTGCTGAAGTGGTGTTGCTGAGGGCCCGGGATCACTTATATTGTGCCGATATGTATGTATGCAGTACATTAGCTCATACTGGTCTAAAGTTACTGGGTTTTTCAAAAAGATTGTTGTCTGTCTCAGCAGCTCAATCACATTAGAGTTGTACACCCATTACAAATAGTTGTCCAAGTGTGTCACGCAATCAGAGAAAACATTTACTGGGATTCAGATCAAGCGTTACCAACAACCCAGTTGTTTTGTGCAAACACTTTTGGCCGTGGACAAACACAAGTCTGGTCGCAGAGAAGTAAGAAAGAAGATAGAGATACACATGTCTACATACACGCATGAACAGCCATTCACAAATGTGTTGGTACTGATGGAGACATGTGTTCAATGCAGACTTAAAATACATGTACTGGCAGCCGATCAGGTTGTAATTCATACATGTCCCAGATGAGACGATATGAACCAGTGGTCTAAAGACGTTGCTTTGATCAATTGATCATCTACTGAATTTCTTCTTAAAGTTTACTCTGGTAATATTTTTTATGGAATTCAATGGTAATTTCTACTATAGTATACCTCTGCTCTGCAATAAATTACCTAAACACTTGACCTACAAAAAACGTGTGTGGTGTAGATATCAATTCAAATCAAGTGTCCAGGCAAGATTGCAAGATAAAAAATTTTCTATGCTAATGTACTGGAATGCTACCACAGAGCAGGTTAAGGATCACACGATGCGGGTTATTTTCCTTTTGATATAAACATGTGAATGCTCAAATGTCATAAAGAAAACAACAATTGAAAGAGTGTAAGGCATGCATTTTGCCAGTAGGTGCAATTGAGTCTGAGAATAGCCACTGATTGAATTGTTCACTTTGCTGCAGTCAGCTCTCAATGAGGAAATCAAGCTGTATGGCTTTCTACTTCTGGAATCAACAAAAATTGCCATCCACTGCAGAGGTATTCAAGTAGGGTAGATTTTACAAACCTTGTTACAGAGGACATTCATAAGATGTATCTCCAGCTTACAGCATTGTCCTCAGCAAGTTTTTGCTCATCAATAATTTGACAATCTAGAGTAAAAAGAGAGGAAAGTTGTACATGATTGTTTTTCAAAAACCAACAAACATGGTTGATGTAAATGAGATGTAGGTTGTTGGTATGTGTCTGTTTGATTTGAAGTCTAGTGTCGTGTCATTGAACTCTTAGAAAGTCTTTCTCCTACTCTCTATATTGAAATGATCTGCTGTTTTGACTGATTTGGGAAGCACTTGCATGACTACAAAGCAAACAAAAGTCTTCTTCCTTTTCAAACGTACATTATAGTTGCTTGTTAGCCCTCCATTTAGTTGTTGTTATTTCCTTGAATACATGTACCCTTTATTGAGAGACTTACCAAATGTACCTTTGACATACACAAACTGTACTTCAAGAGAATAAGAAATCTACAAAGATACATTAACAGTCTCAGTTGCAGGACTCAGCTTATAGTCCCAAGACAATTTCTGTAGAAAAGATGTGGACATTGGCACATAAGGTTTATTGAGTACTACTGGGCTTCAGGGAGCCAAGTAGTATCACAGACAACAACACTCAACATGCAGGTACCCTCCAGCAGATGGTAATTGCTTCTAAGTCAACTCTTCGCGTCCTGAAACTGAATGTAGACTTGCCCTTGTCAATGAAAATTTACTAAATATACATATGACTGCAGGTACTTCTGGCTTCTACCATAACTGCTGTATATCATTTTGGTGAACTTGTGTAGATTTTGAAAGATTTAGATGAGCTGACTGGTACAAAGTGTACTGAATAAACAAATACTGTATTTGTGTTTTTGGAAGGGAAAAGGTCAAGCCTTGGGTTGAGGAAGTTTGACAACAAGTTGCCCAAGTCATTTTTGATGTATCTTGCATACATGCACCATGTACATATGTCGAAAGAAGTTGAATGAATGAACAAATGAATGAACGAATGAATGAAAAGAAAGATACTGGCTGCTGATTGGTCAACCCATAAACTTTGGACAAAGTAAGCTCTTTTGTCCAATGACAATATGGTTTTCTTATGTGCACTCCATTGAATTGGCACAGACTCACTTGTCTTTTAAAACCCAAGCGCAGTATACAAAATACTGAAAGCTAGCCTGTGTTGGTGATATTATGATCGGAAACATATCTGCACAGTGTACATAGTTCCTTTCCTAATTTTACCAATGGGTAAAATTCCTCTGTGTACCCTTTGCTGGTATACTGGAAATGCTAACTGTGCAGACCACATGTTGCATTCATATTCTCATCAATTCATACTGATTTTGGCAAATTTTAATTTTTATCAAAAAATGTCAAAGCCAGAAGTTGTTCATGATTTTCAATCTCTCAAAAGTGTCTACCAATCATTGGATCATGTTTGTGACAACAGATTTTAATGTAGAATACAGACGTCGTAATATAATTTATTTTGGCCTATGCTGCACATGGTCTGACAATAGGCATTGTCACATGGAGAGAGAAAGAAAATTATACAGCGTCTACCCGTTATCAGTTGAAGCAAGTTCTAAATGTATTGTCCACTATTTGGCATTGGGCCAAATTCCATCGCTGCCCAGTATTACCTGTGACTGAAGGTCAAATCTTCCTGTGGCGAGTGCGGAGAAAAGCATTCAGTTCAACTGAATTTCAACTGCGGCAGCTTGGTGCGTGTGTCCAGACAGTTAGAAAGGCAGCAAGTGAAATGTTGGTTTCTAGTTCATGACAGCACTGGATATATTGAGACCAGTCTTTGAATGGGAGGCAGGGTTTTGCGACGCAGTCAAGGGGCCAGTGTACACATGGGTGAGTGGCGTTGAATTTGTTAGTGGTGTGGCTACAGGAGACATATAAAAAAGGTTTAAACTCTCAGGTATCTCTACTACCTCCATGGTGCCATAAAACCCTCTTCAGGCTGAATTTTGTACAGTTGTTTTTGTAGTTTGCAAATACAGTGCACATTCACCTGAGCACTTACTGCTATCTTCACAGTTTCTGTACTTGAAGTTGAGTTATAGAAAAAAGTCTGTCAGTTCTAATGTAGAATTAATCCTGTAACCTTGATGCTACTGGCTGAAGTTCAGGTATACTGTACACAATATGGCTGCTGAATAAGGTTTCATTGAACTGTTTTCAAGACAGCAATTACATGAACTAGACATACATGTATGATGTACCCTGTGATTACAATCAGCACATTAAAATCAAATAAAGCCATTGAAGGGTATAAAGGTAATTATTTGAAGAAGGGATTCTTACACTGAATCCTAACAGTGTCAGTGTACAACGTTCTGTGCAGACATTTTTATGTCATAAAAGATGTCATCTGGCTTTGGTAGTGTTACACAAAATAGACCCAGTCTTCAATATTTCGGCATTTGTTTTGAGTGATCATCTGATCATGAGCTGACTGTTTTGATCATGTGACCAACATGTTTTCAGTGAAATTGTCTTTAAAACAAGGAAGTTCAGTTGGATAATTATACCCAAGGAAACACTTTGGAAGGCTTTTATTTACCAGGTAGTGTAATTGACATGCAGTACTGATATATTTCTATGTCTTCAGCTCAAATCATGGCACCATACACCAGCTATTACGTAACATGTATCATGTGTGATATTTATAAACATAATTGTGACTGGCTGATCAGAACTCTATCAATACCTGTTTGTCACTTTCT
>LD344342.1:79497-106223 GCA_001465055.1 Ptychodera flava | reverse complement strand
TATGATTGCAAACATATCTGCACCGTGTGCATAGTTCCTTATTTCACCGATGGGTAAAATTCTTCTTTACACCCTTTGCTGCTTATAATCATGATCTAGCAATTGAAAAAGGGAGACACACTGTTCCAAAAACCCCAATTACTGAAAGATACTGCAATCAGTGTAACACCAACAGTATTGAAGATGAAACACACTTTTTATTAGTCTGTCAGAAATACAAAGTTCAAAGAAAGTACTTTTTCAGTAAAATCAATTTCCCAAACGACGATACTGAAAATCAGCTTATTTCTCTACTAACAAAACAAGAGTTATCTTTTAATGAACAACTTGCAGATTATATTTTTACTTTATATAAACAAAGAAATACCTAGTTTAGTAGTTATATTTATTATTAGCTACTATTATTATACTGTAGTACTTTATCTTTATTGAAGAAAATTTTAACTTTTTTTGTATCACACTTTTATTGCCACAAATGTGATGTAAATCCTATATTTACAAGCAAGCAATAAAAAAATATTATTATTATATACCTTTTTGACTGGAAATGCTAACTGTGCAGACCTTATACTGTACATGTGGCATTCATATTCTCATCAATTAATACTGATTTTGGCAAATTTTTATCAAAAAATATCAGGGCCAGTAGTTGTTCATGATGTTGAATCTCTCAAAAGTGTCTACCAATCATCATACATTTGGATCATGTTTGTGACAACATATTTTAATGTAGAAGACAGAAGTCTTAAGTAAATAAGAGAATTTATTTTGCCCTATGCTGCACATGGTCTGACAATAGGCATTGTTACAGAAAAAGAGAAAGAAAATTATACAGCGTCTACCCGTTATCAGTTGAAGCAAGTTCTAAATGTATTGTTTGCTATTTGGCGTTTGGCCAAAATTCCATCGCTGCCCAGTATTACCTGTGACTGAAGGTCAAATCTTCCTGTGGCGAGTGCAGAGAAAAGTATTCAGTTCAACTGAATTTCAACTGCGGCAGCTTGGTGCGTGTGTCCAGACAGTTTGAAAGGAAAGTTAAGTGTTGGTTTCTGGTTTGTGACAGCGCTAGATACATGTATGTTGAGACCAGTGTTGGAATGAAAGACTGGGGTTCGCAATGCAGTCAAGGTGCTCGATACACATGGCTGAGTGGCGTTGAATTTGTTAGTCATACAGTGTCCTATGGTATATTGCCTTCCCTGGCGTGGCTACAGGAGACATATAAAAAAAGTTTAAACTCTCAGGTATGTGCCATAAAACCCTCTTCAGGTTGAATTTTGTACAGTTGTTTTTGCAGTTTGCAAATACACAGTGCACATTCACCTGAGCATTTACAGTTTCTGTACTGGAAGTTGAGTTACAGAAAAAAGTCTGTCAGTTCTAATGTAGAATTATAATCCTGTAACCTTGATGCTACTGGCTGAAGTTCAGGTATACTGTACACAATATGGCTGCTGAATAAGGTTTCATTGGACTGTTTTCAAGACAGCAATTACATGAACTAGACATACATGTACACTGTGATTGCAATCAGCACATTAAAATCAAATAAAGTCATTGAAGTGTAAGGTAATTATTTGAAGATACATGTAAGAAGGGATTCTTACACCGAATCCTAACAGTGTCAGTGTACAACATTCTGTGCAGGTTTTTGGTCTCATTATATAAAGTTGTCATCTTGCTTTCTTAGTGATACACAAAACAGACCCAGTCTTCAATATTTCGGCATTTGTTTTGAGTGATCATCTGATCATGAGCTGACTGTTTTGATCATGTGACCAACATGTTTTCAGTGAAATTGTCTTTTAAATACAGAAGTTCAGTCGGATAATCATACCCAAGGAAACACTTTTGAAGGCTTTTAGTTACCAGGTACTGTAATTGACATGCAGTACTGATATATTTCAATGTCTTCAGCTCAAACTATGGTACCATACACCAGCTATTACGTAACATGTATCATGTGTGATATTTATAAACGTGACAGAGATAATTGTGACTCGCTGATCAGAACTCTATCAATACCTGTTTGTCACTTTCTAATTACAGCTCACTGTACATGTGATTTGGTCCACTAATGTCCTATGTTTCTGTTACAAGCTCTGGCTTTGTTTAAGAGAGAAGAATATAATACCAAAACCACCTGTTGATCAATCAATAACGATCTGATCATAGATTTGTGCAAAAGATTTGGTCATAGAATAAGAAATGTTGGTTATTGATTTTTTTGGAAAGCGAAATACAAGAGCCAAAGATATCTTTATTGCAAACTTTATCTTTATCAACAAATGCTATTTGCTGAAATCATGTATGACTCCATTTGAATGAAGCCCTACACAGCAGGTAGTATCGTTTTAGTCATGTAATTGTAAGCCTTTTTGGGTGGCTTATGGATAAGTAAATCAAATTGTAGTGGGCTGGTACTCTCTAAAAGGTATCATTCAAAAAAGGAGAAGTTCTTTTGCAAAACATTGACAAACTTTAATCTACTTGAGAAGTTTTCAGTACCATGTTATGTGTGCCTGCTGGGCATCTGATCCAATTTGACTCATGTATGGAAGAGCTCATGTGCACTAGTGCAATCTTAATGCGATAGTATATGGTAATTAAACTTCTCCTTTCTCACATGAGATGAAAAATGAAGTGTGTCCCCTTTCCAGCGACCAGTAGCTGGTTAGCTTGCCAAAACCGACGGTATCTGTTCAACATAATTATTTCCCCCTATCGAAATTATGTTTTTTTGTGGGTATATTACATGCAACTGTATGAGATATGGGGTTTTCAAATGAATGGAACAAACTCACACATTTGTACAGCTGTCTTGCCAGGACAGCGTAATATGAGAACTTGCAGAGAAAAAAGCTTCTAAGGCAGGCTACTGAGTGAATGGATGAACTTTAAACCAGTTAAAATCTACCAAAGGTTGTTGTGTTGAAATAAATGGTCAACAAAATATATGTAGGTCTCTTGTCCTTGTGATAAAAACGTACAAATGGGCATTGTGTTTATCATCGGTTGTCTCTTTTAGAATCCTGCCATGTCATCCACAAGATCCACAATTTTGTCAAATCTTAGCTTCATAGGTTGCATCAGCCCTTCTGCACATGTGCTTCACCTCTGTGTTTACTTATTACTGTGTCATTATTTGCTCTGCCAGCCCCTGTCAAGTGTACATCAAATTTGAAAGTAGGGCATGGTGGATTTTGACTCGAATATCTGCTGTGTAAGGAGATACAGAGATTATTCTGTGCAATCTAATCACAGAGGAACAGAACTGAATGGCTGTTGATTACGTGACAACCCCTGGTGCTTTTGATGATAGGTGACATTTGGCGGTAGATGGGTATCACATCGTGCCTTGTTATTGGCTATCCTTCATGCAGGCTCTTATTGTGTGATTTTAGTTCAAAGTTCAAGTTGTATCTGCCACTCTGGAGTTGAAGTTCATATTTGACTAAAATAGGACCATATCATATGAGGTACATACTGGTTTACTGGTAGGTCCCTAGACCACTGTATCATTTGGTTCAAAGTATCCTAAAATGTCATGCGTATATACCTTGCTCATAGACAGACAATTTTTAGAAAAATGTGTCGAGAAATTATTTTGACTGTTGTTTTAACATTTGTAATATATACATTTCACTATGATCTTGGCCCAGTTACTTTGACAAAATAAGAAATTTTTACATCTTTTGGAGGAGTCACTTTACGGATCTCCTTTCTTTTGAACTTTGACATCTTATCATCTCAAGACTCATGTAAAAGAAAAGTAAAGGAATTGGTCTATTTTCCTTGTATATTGTATATTCTTAGATAGATACATGTGTACATTGTACAGTAGACAAAGTTGTAGTAGACAAATAATAATATTTGTATTCTTATATTCCTCAAGACTGTAAGACTGAGGCATTGATTGTCACACATTAGAGCACATAAATCACACAGGTGGTTACAAACAGTGTCAGCTGTGTGTACACATACACGTTTTCCTGCAGAAGTCACATGTCCCTCCGTCCATCCCTCGTGTCATATTCCAGGTGCACTGCAATATTCCTGAGTGATGGTCTTATATATATACCTCCATTCCTCAGACTCTCAGTACATGTACATGTATGTTGAGTACTTCCATCCATCCATCGTACAGAATTGACAGATGAAATGTATGCTAGGAATCTTGCAGTATACATAAACATAGTAGTGTGAGAGAAACACATAGGCCAGGACTTTAATTCATTTGATCAAAGGATAAGCCATATTGACAAGTAAATCCCGCATATTATTGAATGTGACAGCCTTTTCACAGAGGAACAACATCAAATTTCCCCAAGTACTGTAAATATTACCTGTCTAGGTTATTCAGCATTTTAAATTAACTCATGATTACTTCTCTTTTGAATGCCAGCTCTGATGTAAATCTGCCTGTGTGAGGTCTAGATCTTAGCGTCAATTTTTTTACTGTAAGTTTGATTGAACTGGGGACCTCCCGTGCCCCTCCCCCATTTTTTTTTCGAAAAATGTAAATTATGCAATTTCCTCTATACCTTTGGCGACTGTGGAAATCCAGCAACACTATTCACACACCTTATTGTAAGGTACCAACTCAAAAACTGTGTGTCATTCTGAGCCAAAAATTCAAAAAGCATGAAAACTCTATTTCTTTTTGCCAGCCTCAATGAGATGTCAAATGATTAAAACTGGAAACAGTCATTTCTCAGTAGAAACTTAAAAGACATTTGATGTTTTAAATGACTCTCTAACATAGGCCTTTCGTAAAAAGCATGAACGTGTTGCCTTCACTGCACTTGTTTTTAAGATTATAATCTATGATAATGATTTATCATTACCTAATACTTGAAGTTTTTGGATGTACATGCAGAATGAAAACATGTGCCATTTTGTTAATATCAGATATTGCATTGATATGCTAATTTAGCTATAGCACAGACATTTTGATCAGCTCTACATGTACATTTGATCATCACATGTGTTTGATCGTCACATGTGTTTACTGGCTATGAGGTCAAACCTTATTTTTCTTTTTAGCTGTACATGTACTTTTCGTAAAATTTGGTAAATGTTCATGGACAAATGCTCGCCACTCTGAATTCATACAGTTTACAATTTCATTGTTGGGTTTCATATGTTTTGAATCTCCAACTTCTTGACGACACTGAGCTTTATTGGGTTTTTTTCTGATAAGCCTTTCTCATCTATGGACAATCACAGGTGTACTGTAACATAATAATGGACAATAGATTATCATGAATTCAAAAACATTGTTAGAAGTATTGAATATTCAAAAAAATAATTTTTATATCGTATGAAATTTTTTCAATAATTATCTCAGTCTTGAATTGATTTGAAAGTTAAAGATATGATGCTTGTTCGGAAGTACAATATGTTTAGTTGGTACTGTACTGTGTGCCTTTTATACCAGCATGTTGTCTATATTTAGGTTTACCTTCAATCTAAATCCCTATTAGAAGATTCCATTTCAGAAATGGGGAAAATCAGTCAAGGTATTACACGTGCTAGATCAATCCGTGTATGTTTAGTTTGCGATACAGACATATGCTCTTTTATAAATACTTGAAAATACCCGGCAAAATATCATCCATAGGTACTGTCAACATTGAGTCATCCTTTCATCCACCCCTATTAAATTTGGAACAGTCCATGCATGGTTTTCAGTTACAAGTGTCAGTTAGATATCTATTGTTCACTAGAGCCCTGTATGCATGGTAATATTGAACTAATTAATACCCTGTATCACAATAGACGGGGACCGACATCCACTGTATGAGTGTACACTTTGCTGTGGTGGGGCTACTTGCAACCACGTTGAAAATTTGACACCCGCTCTCGGATACTGAATAATGGAATAGCATATGGTTCTTCTCAGCGTGTTGTGTGTGGTAAGTCAGAATTATAGCATAACTGGTCCTGTTTCAACTCCTGAAACCTGTCTGAATGTGGCAGAGGTAGATAAGGTACTCTCAACCTGTTCCGTACTTTTCAGTGTCATCAGTTGTGTTCTAATTGTTATGTAACCGTGATCACAGAACGTCAAGCATGATTTGACTGTCGTACAATATTAATGACATTTTTTAATTGCCACTTCTCGTGAATATTGGTCAGGTAGGATGAAAACAATAACAAAGGTAGTCGTCAGTGTTTAAGCCCAAATGCCACAATCACTGATGAAATTATCATTTATTGAAAACGATGATACTTGTGGTGCTAATCCTACCATGGCATAATCTGAGTTCATTGAAATAGGTGTGTTCCCTGTGCGTTATACCATGACACTCCCCATTCTCGTGGTATTTATTCACCGGAGAATTCCTCCTATGATTTATGAGTGTTAAAGGTATGGGGCCGGCTACTGTACGTGTGACGTACTATTGAGACAAGGTATTTCCAGCGATGACAGGGATAATGGTATGAATGAGTCAGTTACTTGTCATGGCTTTAAAAATACCATTCAATACTTTGAAATTAGTTTTGTGCCTTTAGAAACCCACGCAGTGATTTTCAGCTTATTCGTTTGATTCCTAGACTATCGCCAAAGACCTACTTCCCACGATGATTTGTTATACGTACGGTACTGTAATTGTTTGGTTGCTCTGAGTCCTACCAGTACGTGAGTCCATGCTTGTATGTTAGACTGTGAGAAAGGTAAACAAGATTGAAAAAGTCATGTTTCTGGAAGATTTGACATAAACCATATTTGCTATGGACGTATCCTGATGCACAATATTAGTGTTTGGGTGGTACATGCTACATGTATTCATGGATTTTTAGTGTAGGTATAAACACCGTAAACATCCATTGATCCCTGTTTTCAGGAAAAATATTCAGGTCATATGTAAACTTGCTGGGGAAGACATTAAACCAATGCCGAAGATCTAACAATATTGTACTGATGATTTTGACCAAAGTTAATTGTTAATTTGACTGCATTTAGGTTGACTTTGTCATTTTACAAGATGAGAATGAAAACAGCACACTTTGTGTTGGTGTCATTCAAGTACCTTTTATAAAAGAGCTTCCAGTACAGTACTACGGTACCATACATGTATTTTAAGTTTACAAGTAGGAACTGAAAACTTTGATATCCAGTTTTAATTTCCTGAGCAATGAACATATAGCTTTCAATACTTTCTTAAAATGAATGACATTTAAAGACTGTGGTTGTTGCACTTGGAACACCAGTCAAAATTAACTAAAACTAAACTTTTTATACTCCCCTGTATTTGGTTATGCATACATGCATAAATAATCACCAATATGACATGACCAATATTATAATTTCCTAAGCGTATTACTGTGTGAAAGATGAAGATTTTTATCAAAATTTCCAATTATCCTGGAACAGAGGAAAATATTATCTCTGTATTGAATTTATTGAATTTCAATAATAGGCACACATTGATGTGTTAATAGCTGTCTTCCAGTGTACATTAGGATATGGTACATTTTTCTGTTGCACTTTGATCCTTTCAGTTGATACAACTTTAATTATTGAACATAGCAACCCTTCAGTGATTTCCAAACAGGAAACGCATGTGAAAAGGCCATCACCGATACACATGTCACATCCTTCTAACCTGTATTGCCACTTGTTTCTCAAATGTGTCAGCAAACACTGCTAAAATATTCATGAATTAAATACAGTTGGCGTTCTAACTACAGAGCAGGATAGAGGCTTGTAAAGTCATATACATGTAGATAGTGAAATGAAATGAATACGTGTTTACATAGCTTATTGTAAATTGAAAAAGAATGCTTGAATATTAAATCTTGATGTCCTCTGCATTATCTTGGGTATCATATGGTGTCATGTCAAAGTTCCTGGACAGGTGTATAGATAGCAACAGTGTTGTGATAAATTAATGCTGCTATCGGGTACCCCTGATCAACTGTATGCCATTTTCGTTTCAATGGAACACATTTCGTCTTTGCTCTGTGTTTGTGTCAGTGTGTGTATGTGTCTTTGTTTTATTCATGAGCTTGAATTCCTCCAATGCAGGCACAAACAATAAAAACAATTTGAACCAACAGAAATGTATCAGCAGTCTGTTAAAATTGAACACATGCGATGAAAGTGACAGATGAGCAGAATATTCAACTCTGGTCATCTGCATTTTATTACCACGTTTCATAGACTATTTTGAATTCACAATTAATTAAGGGATTATTATTGTGTCGCAGCGTGGTACCACATTGAATGTAGCTCTGCATAGCACAGTTGTGGTGAATTTTCAATGATCAGATTTAATTTAGAATCAGTGTTTTATTTTCAAGAGAGATATGTGCAAAGCAATGAAGCATAGAATGATTTTTTGCCTTCTCTGTGAATTTCATGGTGCCATCGACTGGACATGTGCAATGTTGTAGTGGGCAATAGGAACATTGTGTAAAATAGGAACATACATTTTGTATGTCACCCTTATGTGGACACACTGGTACAGTTTTGATACCCTTTAAACACATATTGGTTCTACATACATGTAGTGGTTGACAGTAGTCACAGTGGAATTGCCTTACCTATAAGAGGTCAGAAAACCCATACAATTACTTTGTCCATTGCTGTTAAATACACACATAGGCATTTTAAAGAATAATAGCATAATATTTGTTTTGCGAGTTAAATATCGCAAAATCCAGGCCCCTCCCATTCTCAAGTCTAAAGCTTTAAATTGTCAAGTAGATTTGGTGTGTGAAAAACTACATCTGTCGGTGCAGTATTAAAGTCCAACTCCTGGATTTGGAATTTAATGGCCGACATCTGTGGCAGGTCATAAAAGAATATATCACTTCAAATATTTCACTGTAAAAACAATATGCACTCATTTCTTACAGTTCATATAATACCTTGGTATACCATGGCTTAAATTTCATGGCGAAAGGTAATGACATACCATGCATGCGTAACAGACTATACAACTACAGTGTACATGTATACACCTGTTTTCTGTTCTTTGTGTCCTTATGTAATCAAATGCTGGATTACAAAAAGCATATTATTCATTATTTTATTATCATATGTATAGAAATTAACCTTATGAATACTAAATAGGCATCTTTATACATTGAAAGTCCAGATACATGTATTGTGGGTGTGTGATTGAGTGGCCATCCATACAGTATATGAGCAAAATGTGAGAACTTCATGTGTGATTTGTAACCATCTCATTCAATAACAAAAATCATCACTGCATTGTATCACCATGGATTATTGCTTTCATGAATGCCAGTTTGGGAATGGTTACAGTACATACATGCATTTATTTTCATGTGTTCACATCCACCCCATGAGAGGCAGTTTATGGAATAGGTTGGTGGTCACTAAACAGATTCTAAACACTTGGATTTTCCCCATCAAGTGTATTGAGGTCACACCAAATCTGCCAATAAAGTGTTTAAGTCCCTCAATGGGCAAAAAATATGAATATTAAAGAGTGGATACAGCTGGCTCCAAATCTCCTTATTAGTGGGCATTATAGTATTGTGTTCGATTCACTGTGCCATCATCCAAGGTATTCAATTTATATACTACAAAACTATAAACTGGTTATATGTATATTGTGTTTTGGGTATGTTTCGCATTGTACATTCTTTGCCACAGGAATTATCACACAGTTTATGATGCATTGATTACAGATACGTTACGTCTGATCATGTCATTCAGTTCTACGATAATAATATTGTCAGCTACTGTATGTAATATCAATCAGAATATGATGTTAATAAAGAAGCAAGATTCCCTCATAGTAACTGAATAACAATCTGAGGAATACGTACATGTACAGTAAGATTAAAATGCTACACACAATATATTTTGCTTTTGTGTGAAGCACAGAGTATATATGATAAATTTTAATGTTTCTGATCATTGATATGGCTGACACATTCATGTCACAATAAGTGCTATAATCAGCAGAAACTAGACCTTCAGTTCCAAATTTCTGCATTGTTTTTATATGATACATGTATCTTTCTCTTCTGGTTAGCTCTTACGTGTGTATATCCGCAATATAATCAGAATCAGATGTGAAGATGGTTCCATCTTTGCCTTTGTTTGCTGTTGCCCCTTTGTACACGTAGATTTGTGACATCAGCAAAAACAGGACAAAGATTAAGACTGAGCCATCCCTACTTCTCAAATTGATGTATATTGCAAAACACGTACATAGTACATTTACACAGTGGCTTTGCAAGGTTAAAGAACCTGGGTTTGGGTCCCTCAAATACTTTCCTGTTTGTCAACAAATATGATTGCATGGATACCCAGGTATTAGAATATCAACCAGTACCTCCCTCAACAAAAACACTAGTGTGCATAATAACAATGACATTCACCATTGCAGGCACTGTTCAGTCTGCAAATATGGATTATACAATGTATATTTTCAACTGCAAACAAATTTAAGCAGGCAGTACACAATTTTAGAATTGATGCTCTATGTCAGTACATGTGTTTCATCATTGAGAGAATGAACAAGGCAGTGGATCTCACTGCGTAGTACACTTACTGCTGTGATTTCTAAGTACCTCTGTACTTGATAATATCATTCATGTCGACAAGCAAGAGTGTGACTTCATTGAAAGATCAACCCTTCACAAGATATGTCAAGTCAAGTAGCAACATAAATACTCATGATGATGACAATGAATTTGCGATATGAGATACAATCCAGTGGGGACGCAAGAAAGTCTGCCACTTCAGTGTATTCTTTGATCTTTCCACTAAGATCTAATACGACACAAGATGACTGCATTGTAGTGAATTGTGTTGCTTTGCCAAAAATAAGTATTTATCTGTATAATCAGATACTGTAAAACCTAGTACACTCATCTACATGTATGATACAATATGTTGCCAACAAAGGTCTGTTTGGTTACTTCAAAAACACACATTAACAGCTCCTTTATGATTGTTCTGTATTTTGTTCACTCTCACAGACCTTGAGGCATCTTTAAAATGCCAGCGATAAGAAGACACCTTGCCCAAGTGAACAATATTGACTCAAGGTAACAGCAGATGTACACATACCTCATCCCCTAAAGGAAAAAAGAGACACACCTTCTACCTGCCAGTTGTGCCACCCACCATGGCTGACAGCAACACAAGTGACGAGAAGTCACCAAGTAGCAACAGACCCAAGATTAATCTGGACGAGTTCAAGTCCATCAAGAAAGTTAACGTGCCAGGTCGGTGATTAGTGAAGTTCATGTCAGAATTTTGCTGATACTGTGTGTAAGTCATGCCACTAATACAGAGCATGTGTATACAATGCATGTATTTGCTTTATCAGTGTGCTTGGAGTACATGCACATAATATATTATATATATTTTCTTCAGGTTTGCGAAACTTCAAGCAATATCATTAATATTTACTAGGCTAATACTGGTATATTGACCATATGTTCGTTGTTACTCAGGACCATAAGAATCAACAAATGAAAACTTTACAGTTAACAATTGATCGATTTACATTGTACAAAAATTAAAGATGAACAAATAATTAATAATTTTGCTGTATATCGTAACAAGTATGCATGTTTATGTTCAGAATTTTCCTTAAAACTTGATCAAAAACTGTAGCCAATGAAAAGTTATGGGCATGTGGTCCAAAATTAAGAACAAAATTACTGAGAAATTCATAAAAATGGATAAACTGTTGCACAAAATTTTGACGGAAATATTACAGCTCTCAAAGGGTGAATGCAGTTCAAATCCTGGCCGTAAAAAAGTTGTTGTGACATAAGAGTACCCTGATTACTGTTGAGATTCTTCTCAAAATATGAAGAATATTTTAATGATAATTTCTCCATCTTTTTTTTTGTCTAGATCACATGCAGAGTCTATCACAGAGTTCCACAACGGAGGACCATGATAACATAATGGCCTACTCTCCTCGATTTACCTTTGACAGCGATGATTCGCATCCCTTACAAGAGGAACCAAGCCTTGAACTGAGTGACTTTGATGGGGCCGAGGACATGGAGGAATTGAATTTCATAGAAGTAGAGGTGGAAGATCCTAAAAACAAACACGCAGGAAACATTGTGGACAATTTGGATGCCTATGGCTACGGGCCAAACCCGCCTACGCTCTCCCTGATAGAATTTGAAGCTTTAGAAAAGCAAGTGTTTTCTGAGGAGTCAGAGAGCCACGGAACTGGGAGTCAGAAATCACCAAGAAACAGAAGAATGGCTGAGTATTTGAGAGGACAAGGTGTCATGTATGAGGATGATTTCGATGATAATTCCGCAAACGTTGAAAATTTGAAAGAACAGGGAGTGATGGTGTCTGATTCCGATGACGAAGGAACCATTAAAGGGGACGATCTCCAATCCCAGGGAGTCTTGCCGGAAGATTTTGACGGAGTCCTCCAAAGCGGTTCCACCCCTGAGGGGCTGATTGATGAAGATGAGTTTGATGAATTTGGCGTGATGAAGGAACCGGGACAAACTCGCAACTATGGGCAGTCGGCAAACAACGCCCCCAGGGCATCCCCGTCCGCCCATGGACACGTTGACATGATGAAATATTTTGCCAAAACCCCCAAGGAGGAAGTAGAACACAAACCTATATCACTGAGCCAGGATACGTATACATCTGACGTTATTGATATTGATGCTAAACAAACAGATCATGTTGTTCCGGATGATTCTTCCGGGAGTCACCTTCCAGAGAGCTCCGGTGAGCAGGATTATCAAGGAAACCTCAGCATCGAAGTTCCCAGTGACAATTCTCAAAAAGAGAAGGAAAGGGCAAAAGAGATTGAGAATTCACCCCAGAGTAGTTTTGAAGTCAGCTCTTTGTCAAAACAGACATTTCCTGAATATTCCTCGGTCAGCGATTCAACAAAAGAGGAGGTTGCAGCCAACGTTGAGGAGGGGAATAACTCGGATCTTAACAATACCTCAGAAACTGTCATCAATCTATCTGATATTCTTGATTCGCCACCAAAGAGCGATTCAAATAAAAAATCAGACAAGGTTAAAGAAGACAAGCAAGGAGCTGTTACGTTTGAAACGTCCACGCCAGAGACCACGGTGAAAGGCAAACCCCCTAAAAGTGTCGGACCGCCAATTAAGAGATCCACTCCCAAAAATGAAAAAGAAGACAATGGGACTACTAAAGTTTCTGGGAGAACGACTCCTCAAAAATCGGGGAGGATAACGCCAAGTAAATCTGGGAGAACCACTCCCAAGTCAGGGAGAGCAACGCCACAATCTGGCAGGACAACACCCCTCAAGTCTGGAAGGACAACCCCGGGAGGAGGTGGTAACGGAAAGTCTACAGGAGGCAGGACCACCCCTTCTAAAGGAGGAAGAGAAACCCCTTCTAGCAAAAACGGTCGTGTGACCCCCAAATCTGGTAGAGTAACGCCAAGTGCTAAATCGGAAACTTCAGGTAGAACTACCCCACTAAAGAAAAGAGGGGAATCGCCAAGTAGAATTCCTGTAGCCAAGGTCTCACTGTCAGGACGGTCAACACCAGTAGGCAATCAAGACAAGCATGGTCAGTATCACAGTGATGATGACAAAGACCCATCCAGTCAGCTCAGCAGTGTGCGATCCAGATTCACCAGCGAATCGCCCATGTCCTCGCAAAACGACAACTTCGGTGAGTCGTCAGTCTGCAGCACCGACTGGGAAAATATGTCTGACCACTCCAAGCACGATCTGACCACGCGGCTGCGGCGAGAGGCCTCGTCCAGGAGGCAGGCTGATGAACTGATTGGACAACTGCAGCAGGACTATGATGACCTTCTGCAGAAGTACGCACTTGCTGAAGTTACCATCGATCAGCTAAGATTAGGCGCTAAGGTATGCTTTTTAAATGACCCAAAATAAATTTAAAATGACCTAAATAAATTTTGATTCATAGAGATAGCCTGCAATGTAAAGAGAAAGACACAAACCAAAAATATAGAATAACAGTAGTGAAGAGTGATTCTGTTCATTGCAACTATCCAGAGAACTCTTTTACAACTCATTCATCCACATCACCAAAGACTGAACACGTAGTTTGTGTAACCAGTATATATTCATTGATTATCCATCCCTAGAGACTGTTGTACTCCTATTCCAGCAAGTATCACCCGGAATTCAGACACAATTTATACTTCAAAAATCTTCAACTTGCGATAAGTGCAGTAGATGTCTTTCATTTCTGCCAAGAATGCCCCCTTGTTCCAGTTTCTCTACACTGACACAAATCAGCCTATACCAACTTTCTATCCATCTTACCATGGGAACCTATTTTAAACTAACTTCATCAAGGTATCTGTTTGCTTATTCTGTCAATATTTAAACTCATAAAATGTATCATTTTAGTTCTCTGATATAGTAAGCACTGTCTCATTGTAATTATAGACATTCGATATGCCCCATCCATAATGCTGTCATATTTTGATCATCTTCTTTCATGCAGATCACCTTGGAAACCAACCCACCTCTGCCAGGTCAGAGTTCATCTGGAACGTTGTCCAAAGCGCAGCAACCGCAGACCATCAACATGGGTCAAATGGGACAGGCCAGGATGAGCCCAGCCCCACAGATGGCCATGTATTCTGACGCAGCTACAGGTAGGCTATGCACCAGGGCAAATATTTGAATATCTGAATCATTCCATGTTTGCGTATTTGATCTGCTGTACACATACATGAATTTTCATGTCCTTGGTGTAAAAGAGTTGTAGTAGGCAGTTAGAAATTCAAGTGAAATAAATATTAGCTTATGCAACCCAGGATAATTACTCGAGGTATGTATTGAAAAGAAGCAAAAACCATAAATTTTACAATGTAGAGAGAGCATTTGAAAATTTACTGGTAGATTCATCTCAATAGGGGAATTGGTAGTGTCCATTTTAAATTGATACATGGTTTTTGAATCTGTAACACAGATGGATGAAATCTGTAGTCACTTATGTATGTCCAAGCAAAATCATCTTAGGAAATTACATGGAAGCTTGGTTTACAGTGTACAATGAAAATACATTTGTATTGTGAAATATTGAACATTTTTTAAAAAGTATTTATGTATTTCAAATGTTTTTAGGAAGATATAAGACATCTAGATAAAGCATACAATTGGAAACGTACAATTTTTTATTTGCATTGAACATTTTGTTTCAATTATTTGAATATTTTAGGTGTTAGAGGAGATCCACTGAGTGCAAGCCAGACAACTGTCAACAGTCTTGGAAGCAATAATCCAAAGACGACTGACATAGATGAAAATGATCCTGTCTTGCAAGCTGTGACCAGCGCTGAAAGCATGGCAATGGGGTTACGATTCCAAGCCAAGAGTCTAGAAGAACAGGTATGAAGTGTCTATATTTGGGGCCCTTATGCTGGCTATGGCAGTTTTAGTTTTGAGAGGAGACTGGTAATGCTTATAATGTTTGCTTGCAAAACACCACATTTTAAAAATCACCAGTTATCTTCTGCTAGACCAGCCCACCATTTGCTTGGCATTTTTCCATGTTTCGCTAGGCTGAAATAAGCTGAATAAGTTTGTTGAATCTCTCCTTTGTATGAACTGTGGTTACACATGTATTCCTTTCATGATGTAAACGCTCATTTTAGATCTTGCTCAGATACATGCAGCTGTTACCTCCAGGGTTTGCAGTCACTCCGCTATCATGCAATTACAATCTTGTCAATCAGTGTGACAGAGCTGGTTCAGTTAATACCTATGATTTTTTTCATTTCATAATCCCAGACTTGTGCAAGTCTGGTGTCGTGTAAGAAATGAAATTTGTGGAATTATGTTGCTGTCATTTTCTTTTAAAAGATAAATTTATTCCAGCATTAATGGCAAATAAAGGCAAATCTACGAACTTTCAATATGTTAAATAAACAAATAATGGTGCAAAGTGTTGGTCTGAAAAATTGCCATTTAGCTTGAAAGAAGAGTAAACAAAAATATCGGTGAAATAATATCATCATTGGAATTCTTTCAAGACACATCCTTTACTTCCAAGTCTAACATTAACAAGGTAGATATTGAGCTTAGGAGGCAAATTGTAGCGCCCTCACTGTTGTTACTATGTATTACTTTGTTTACCGTGATACTCCTAGTGTGGCAACTGCAGTCAATAAATTAAATACCAGTGGCATTCATCTCATGTGTAGTCATGACTGAAAAGTGTGTGAGTAGCTTTCAGTACGTTAGGACTTTGCTCAAACCAGTGGAAGATTTGTGTCAATATTACTGCTTTGTTCACAGAATCCTTGTCACAAATTCACAGACCAAATCTCCGTTTCTGGTGTTAAATTCTAAAACAGCTTTAAATACGTAAAGCACTGAAATTCTCATTTCTTTCCAGATGGAATCCTTCCAGTCATTAATGGAGGAAAGTCCACTCTCACCAGAGGACCAGAAGCAGCTATTTGACCGTCTCAAGGTACAACATGAGCAACTAGAGAGAGATTATCTGCACGCCAAAGAAGAACAGAACACAATCAGAAGGAAGAACAATTTAATTTCAGGAAATTTCAATGAGACGTTTGATTCCGAGAAGGAGATTGAAGGAGAGATCTTCCGACTTGGCATGAAACTTGAAGATATTCAAGAAAAAGTACAGGTATGGACTTGCACTTTCTTTTCAAAGATGAGTGAAAAAAATTCTCATAAAAGTCATAAAACAATGGTTAGTGCTTTCATCGCCAGACTTTTGAACGATCCCATAGTTTTCAATAGCAATAGCGTGGGTGGATTTATATGCAGAGAAACAAGATTAAAGGGTTAAGCTATGTTACGTGGCTATCCAAACGTGAATGTTACTTTGTTTGATACTTGCTCAACACCACTATTTTGCATAGAGCGCTGTTCCTAATTTATTGATGTTGAATATTTATGATTAACTTTGAGTGCTGTAAATTTTCAAGCCAAAATTTTACCAATTTTTTATGAATTTTTTGTAATGTTTTTGACAATTTTGGACGAAATGGACATCACTTTTCATTGGCTAAAGTTTTTGATCAAAATTTTAGAAAAAAAAATCTAAAAAATGTCTGTGTAACATTTTTGAAGGCGGCAAAAATTGACTTTGGCGTTCAAGGGGTTATACTACAGCCATTTTGTACTCAGAATATAGACTGCTGATGAGTAAAACTTGGTGAACCAAATTTCTAAAGAGTTACATACCCACAAAGGGTAATACTGTAACTGACCCATGATCCTGCCAATGAAAGGCGACACTGTTTTGGCGGCTGGATAATGCGTATCAACAAAATCCCCAGTTATTTGTTCTGACATGCTCTGGCGTCTTGTTGCAGGAAACGTTAAAAAGTCAGCCACCTGAAGACAACATCGGTAAAAACGATGCCTTCTTGGCTACAGTTGATCCTGACCTTGCTAGGAGAAAGCAACATTTAACACAGGAGTATAGAGCACTGCTTGACAGGTAAGTCAGGTCAAAGGTCAGTTTTCAGTGACAATGAATCCTTCAACAATGAGGGTAGTGTTTTTGTCAGGATACTGCAACTGAATTCTTACAGCTGTTAATGTTTCACCAGAAAAGATCAGGCTTCACAACCGATTCTGAAATTTGCCACTTTAACAGACTGTTGTATGAAATATGTACAAGGAGCAGAAACATGCTTCATTTAATCTAACAAAACAGCAGTGACAAGGCTAGAAGACAATTAAACATTCAGAAATACAGAAGTGGTTCTAGCATTTTACACTCGCATGATTATCCCCTGTTGTGTACTGAAGTGTATTGTATTATTGCTGATAGAGTGTGTATGGCGTTTGCCGTACATTGTTGGCAACTATTTGCTTATTCCGTTTATGCCTTCCATGCGTGAAGATCCACAACAATTTAACATTTCTTTGTGGATGGAATGTACCTGGCAAAGTCCTGTTTCTGTATTTGTGATCTGAACATAAAAAGGAAGTATGTTTCATTACCTGCATACTTATTTGGAGTGGATGTGCCCTTTAACTCATGAACTCAATTTGTTGAGTCAGTGGTGCATCACTTTAGCTGCGGGGCATACTGTATACTTGTTATCATGCAATCATAGGCTATGGTGTAATGTAGCATTTCCAATGATAAAAGATCATTTCTGAGACATGTTCAAAAAAGCCCTAACATTTTGAAGATATTTCTCCTGTGTGTAATAAACATAAAACGAAATTGGTAGTTCAATTCCTTCATAACTGAACCAAGGTTTTGCGATTTGGTAAAGTTAAAAAAAAGTAAAACTTAATACCGGTGACATATTTAGACAAACCCTATGAGTTTGTTCTCAAGTATCAAGTTGTTATTGAAACAGCAACTGGAATATGTTATTGTCTACTGGTCTCTTTTGAAAAACTATTGAAGGCAAAGTAAACCCACAGTATCTACTCACATACATTATATAGAATAAGAAGGCATTCACCTTTTACTGAATTCAGTTGACTTCCACTCACCTTTACAGGTATGATCAGTTGAAAAGGATGGCAAGGACACCAGATAGAGACAGAGAACTTGATGACATGGTGGAGGTATGTGTTCATTCATTCCAGACCTTTTGACCCTTTCATCACCTCATCACCTGCTTTTATTTCATCCCTATTACTTTTAACGCTTTGAGTGCTGTAACCGTTCCCACCATAATTTTAGTGCAACATTTTTACCAATTTTTATGAATTTTTCTGTAATTTTCTTATAATTTTGGACCAAATGGACATCACATTTCATTGGCTACAGTTTGTTATCAAAATTTTGACAAAAATCGGAAAAAATTGACTGGAGTATATCGTCTAAAGGTGACAAAATTGACTTTGGTGCTCAAAGGGTTAATGGGTTGATCGTAAAGTGATGGTTGAATTCCCCAGACATCAAAGGGTTCCATAAATATTATTAGAAACTTGCTTTAGGTGTAAATCCAAATTTTCAGTAAATTTTACCAGTACTGTTGTTCTGAAAAATGAATTTAACTTTCCAAGAAACATCAACGCATTTTCTCAAAGTTGTGTTTTCTCTCTATTCAGCAACTGCGCAACCTACACAATGAAAACCCTGACATATTTGGTCATGAGTTGCCAGAACATATACAGGATGGAGAGTCAGCTGACCAGTCAGGTGAGATTTCTATTTCCAGGTCAATGTACCTAAAGATTCAGTGGCAATTTATTGTAATAAAGAATTTCTTGTAGATAAAAGTCAGATACATTGTAGTTAACATTTTGAAAATGGTGGTACGAGTTGTGTAATATTGAGTGATCTGAAGGGTTTCTTGTTTTCAAAGGTGTGTGAAGAGATCCCATACTTGAAAAGGATACAGATCTATCAGTCATAATATACTCATTAGTGTAATGTAACAATACACCGAGGATGAACTTATAACTGGAAGTGATCAGATGTATTGTATCATTTTGTGTATTGCGCAGTCCTTTGGTTTCAACTTTATTTCACCAGTAAACATGTACTAGTATATTGGAACGCATGTTGTTTGATTGAGATTCTACAGAAAGCAAAAATCTGAGCTAAACTATGAAGAAAATATGAAAACTCTCATTTTCATCTTGTTACTTTTTTCCAGGTATACTACCTGACAGATTTTTCAGTGCAAGTAATCCATCTCTATACCATGGTGGTAGAGACACCGGCAGTATTTACTCTCCACTCTCAGCCCCTGCCATGTACACACCACAGGGTGATCCTATCTATCATGTAAGTCATCAAAAATTTCCAATGCTTTCTTTTAAAGGTGATATTTTGTTTTGTAGGATTCTCAGAATGGAGTGCTCATCTGTAATTTTGCTTTGATTACAAAGCTACTGGTATTTCATTTTGTGTGGGAAAAAAGACCGGAAACTTTTATGACAAATACAGGACTGAAGTTGACATCTTTCTGAAAGTAGTTTTGATAGGTGGCAAGTTATCACTGATGAGAGCCAGAGAAGTATAGGAATTCACAGATTGAGTCCCCTTCACGCATAGGTAGAAACTTTGGTGGCACAATACATCCCCAAAACTCAGTCCAGCCGTTCAACTTGTCTCATCTCACTGAAAATACACACACTGATTTGGAGCTGGATTATCATTTTACAAAAATGTGTGGTATAAAATTGTCATTAGTACAATACTGGAATGTAGAGTATTGGTTCTGGTATCTGAGACGATGAATGTACAGCCTGCTGGGATACACATAACTTTATGATGTAAAACTCACCTTCAATCTTACAGAGTGATGATAGTCTCCAGGGCTCACCAGACTCATCCCCAGAATTGGACAGAAGAGGGAACAGTAAGTACCCTGCAAAATAAATCTTTCACCTTCTGTAGTAAGTGTCAGGAACCATATTATTGCATAAGTCTTTCAGTGAGATTGTCTGATAATTCAAATTCACTGCAATAACTGATTGGGTTACCTTTGTACATCTTTGTGATGAGTTCAATGCAGTGAATGACACGTAAATTGTAAACTTCTTTCTCTAGTTTCTGATGAAACCACAAGGATTTATAAATGGCCAGAAATAGATCAATAATCCCTTATTTTGATATCGAATGGATAATAAATCATGATTTTAAAAAGCAGTAGTGTGCATTTTTCTCCTTGCTTGCTGCTTTATTGCACCTGGGCCCAGTACTAGGTGACCCAGTGGAAATCACCAAAAACCATGACGTCTATATAGCATGTGTGGGTAACCTTGCAACTGCCTCGTCTTGACTCTGTACCATGACCTCATGCTTTTTGGAGAGTTCCACTGGGTCGCTGCCTGGTAGTACTGGGCCCGGAAGTGATATAGCAGCAACCAATAAAAAATGTGCAAATATTATGATTCATTATTAATTTGATACCAAAGAAGGGTTTATTGGTCTGTTTCTTGCCATTTACATATCCCAGTGATGAAACAGTGATAACAGTTGCTTTCAATTATAATGGCACAAACTTTTACTGAGAGATTGATATGAACAGCTGCATTTCATACCCCTTAGCTCAGTAAAATAGAATCTTCCAACTGTTTTTGTTATTTTTAGAAGGCTTTGCATCTTAAAAATAGAGTAGAAAAAAGTGGACTGTCAAGACTGTGGTTTCTTATCTTTCTAAAGCAGGGTATGGTTCTGGTGGTATACCTTTGTGGTCTGGCCGTGATAGTCCCAGCCCCTCCTCATCACCTGAAATGGTCAGAAAATCACAGCAACACCAAGCAAGGCAGCAGTATGGCCGTCCCGCTGACAGTGGGCGGTCTACACCAAGCATCTCAAGACACCCGCAAACTACCACAGACTTCGGTAGGAGCCAGAAGTACCCTGGCCAGCGGCCTGTAGAGGGCGATGTTGACAGTGGGTTTGTTGGATCTGAGGGGAGCAGGTACAGCAATCAGAGCAGTCTGCAAGGGTATGGAGGACTTGGTAAAGACAGGTAAGTGTCTTTTTTGATTTTTTCCCGAGCTGTGAAATTTACTGAGGTGTCCAAATTTTATGACTTTGTTTGAACAATAATGTACTCACTCCCGACCCGTGATGGATGAAAGCAAACTCAAAGAAAGTTGGTTGTAGAATTGATGTGGTTCAGGCTCCAATTTTTTTGAACAATTTTTGTGTTTTCCAGTCTTCTCTCAGAGTTCTATATCCTCTAGTCATATTGGCTACCACACAGCTGTACAGCACAATTCAAATTACTTTATAACTTTAAAAAGGAAAACAATATTCCTCTGAGGGCAAAATTAGGTTGCTCATATTTTATGTCAGAACTGGGGCATTTCTCCCCATCACTTGGTCACTAACCACAGGTTAATATGTTGAAACTTTCTGACTTTTCAGAACATCCTACGCATACACAAGTCCATCGCCAATTAGTCAGCACCCGTCTTCCCTCTACAGTCGCCGGTCCTCTGCTGCCTCCACGGTCAGGGGTCACCGTGCGTCGGTCACTTCGCAGTCACACCGGTGGACAGAAAGCGAGATGGAGGATGATATGAGCTATACCACAGGCAACGGCAGATCAGTCAAGTCGCTGGACACTGTGGACAGATCTTCCAAGAGGGCCACTCCTGTGAAGACACGCAAGTCACCTGTCAGCAATGTTGGTAAGTGTCTGAAAGTCATGAGTGTACCACTGATAATATATATGTGCATTTTCACATCTATAACTGGAGATGCATTATCCATGCCTGTAATATGATACTAGTAAATCAATTCATATACATTGAGCCCATTTAAAGTATCACAATATTTTAGTATATTTTTTATATCGTAATATAGATATAACAATTTACCCCAAAAAACATCAATATATGTGTAGGTAAAACAAAGGCCAAATTCAATGATACTGAGACAAAGTCGTACAATTGTACAGTTACAGAATTACAGTATGTACGATATTTGATTATCTCATCCATAGTGTGAAATGTTTTAGCTCTCGATTAATTTGAACTTGTAGGCTATCTCTCTAGCTGCAGACACATCCCAACAATAATTGTTCCTTACTAAGCTTTATTTTTTGTTTTTTTTCACTACGTTTTCAAAGTTGTGGCATCTTTGATCTTGTTACCCTTTGACCCCTTGTAACTCTTCTACCCCCATGTCCTTATAGAAAGGTCTATTCACTTTTATCAAAACTATAGGAATGTTTCAAGGTTTACTGGTGAAAGGGGTTCACTCTTGTCTGATATCTTTTTCAAAGGTAAAGGCTAGTTTTATATTTGGCAAGGTTGTTGAGATGGGCATAATTTATTTGCTCTAAACGCAATGCTATTTTCAATTCTAATGTTTTGTCTGTGCAGATGTTACACGGCAAAGAAGACCACTGTCCGGCAGGTCACGAGATAGCAACGGCTCAACTAGGATGACCTACTACACCACGGACGACGACGATCTCCGACAGGACACACTGAAACAGAGGATACTCAGGGACAAAGAAGCGGAACGCTGGGCGGATCCAACCAACAAGAGGGACAAGTTCGACACGGCTTCCATGGTGTCCAGAAGCAGCGTGAAAAGTGAGGCCATCAGAGCTCTGCATGATGAGGTGCAAAAGCTGAGAAATGAGATGAATGCCTCAAAACGTGCCGAGGAGAGAGCCAAGTATCCACCCCTTGAAGAAGAAATGCAGGCACGTGCCTACGAGATGCCGCCTTTTGAGAGGCCACTGTATGAAAGAGAAAGGGCTGTCAGTACGCCTTATAACATTGACAAATATGCCGAAGACAAAGTAAGCCCTGGATACCAAAGAACGCAATCTCTACGCAATGTGTCAAGATTTCATGACTCTATTCCTTCTGAGTTTTCAAGGTTACAGAAGTCCCCCCAAGGATACTCCAGGCAGCTTTTTGGATCGGATGTCGATGCAGGTCAGAGGTCAGGGGTGGAAGGTGGCAGGGCGAAGTATGAGACTCCGAGACCAAGTCGCAGTGGGAGCAGGGCATCTGTGAAAGACCAACGAGGGCAGACTTCAGGGAGACCTTCTTCAAGACTTGACAGGTCTGATGATGGATACGAGAGAGGCAGAACTGGTTATGAGAGGGGCCATCCTAACAGTGCCAGACAGAGGAACTCCGGTAACTCAAAACAGAGTCGTCGAGAAGAGATGCTGCGAGCCCTCCGTGATGATGTACAGCACCTCCGAGAGCAGATCGTGAAAAAGTACAATCCCAAGTACCGTAGGGACGTTGGCACATCAATGCCATACGCGTCCACACCGTACAATGCCACGCCAATAAGAGGGGCTCCAGTAAGGGTTCAAAGGTCAACTTCACCCATGAGGTCAGCATCACCCATGAGGTCAACGTCGCCCATGAGGTCGGCATCGCCAGTGAGACAGCCCCAGCCCAGGGTTTACCCAAGTCCAGGTTATGGTGATGAAAGACAAGACTATGATAGAAACTACAGTGGGTATGACAGAGGATATGACAGAGGATATGACAGAGAGTATGACAGAGGGCATGACAGAGGGTATGACAGGAGGAGGGATCCATACCCAGAGGATGACTATATGGATGAGCGTCCATACACAGCATATGATAGTCCTTATGTTGATGCATATCGCAGTCGTCCTGTCAGCCCAGTTGGAAGGCCACTCAGTCCAAGACAGCGATCAATGTCAATGCCATCTTTCAGTTTTGCAGCCCAGCCCTGTCCTCTTTGCGGTGGTGCTGGTATTCACACACACAGCGAGTATGCGTATCCCAGTGACAATCTTAGAGAGCAACAAAGCTCACTGCAGCAGCCACCACCACCACCACAGCCATCCTACGGCCTTCCTCAAGCATCGTTTGCCTCACCACCCAGGCCTCAAACTCCACAATATGCCTCCACACCCGTGCTACCAAGCTACATGACTAGAGGTGCTGCCCAGTCAATGCCATCCATACCCACTGCAGTGGGGGCACAACCAGGGTATCACCCACAGCAAGGGCAGCCACAGGCACCATCGGGTTCCACATACGTGTTAGCCCAACCTACCACAGGGACTGTGGATCCAGCAGCACCGCCCAGTCAGCCATCACCCCAGCAAGCACCCATACAAATCATCAGTCAAACCCCAGTCAGGTAAGGACAAACATCTGTAATGCAGTATCAGTGTATCAGTAATCCTGCAAATGACATTTGTGTACAACTCAAGGCCTGTTTTGTTGCCATCAAATTAGCATATCTCCTCTGCTGAGATGCATCAGTAATTTCAGTAATCAGTAATTTCCATCTCTTTCTTCCCTAGAGTAAAGTCTATTGTTGTGGCTTAGGTGATATGCGCTGTGAAATTGAAAGTCTTAAACTTTTGCACAAACTTTCCATAAAAAAATACATTAAACCAGTAGTCCCTTAGAAAATCAAGAATGCATATTGGGGGTCACCATGCAAAATTTGGTACTAGAGAAACAGATTACCCAATATTAAGCAACACTTGAAATTCAAAGTGGCCATCATTCTTGTTTTAACTCTACGGAGGAAAGTCAAATTTTTTATTTTCACAAAAATAATTTGATGAAAAATGTACGTACTCCATGAGCTTCAAAATGAGCCCCCACAAGTGGGAGACAAAAAAAGAACTGTAAACGTTTGTTGGTCCAAAAATCTGTCCCCGAGGTGCATTTTACCTGAAATGAATACATTGAATGTTGGAAATTCAAGATCAAAGCACAAAATATACCAATGAACCCATGCAGAGCAACACAGTGGATTCTTTGTTGCGTATTTGAGACACAAAGATGAAAAAGTAATTTGTACAGTGTAAAAGAATTCCCTGCAGGATGTTGTGTTTTGTTCAAAATTATATACAGTGATATTTCATTGACTTTTGATTTGAAAAAGACTCACTTCAACACAGTGATGCTCAGAAATTTGAGTAACATGTCCCAAAACTGCATAGAGCTGTGGCCTTACAGATTTCACATATGGTGATAGCTTAAAGTATGTTTTCATTTGATCTGTGTCAGGCATTACACCTCAGCCACCAAGAAGGGTAAAGTGAAATATTTCACCCAGTCACTGGATGATGCCGAGACTGCATCAGAAGAAGAAATCATTTACAGGAGGTGAGTCAGTAATTTTCCGTGCTTTCCAGTCTGATTTCCTTTGTACCATTCTGCAGGCAAGGAAATGCACTTTTGTGTCTCTTTCCTATTCCTTGTTAGGAGAGAAGATCAATGCACCGCAGCAGGACTTTCAGTGAACTGTACTTTACATTATTGTGTCAGAATAAACAACCACTGTTACTTCTTTGCATTAGGTTTTAAGTGCTGTGCAAATTCTACGATGTTGTTGTTGTTGTTGTTGTTGTTGTTGCAATAGAAACCAAGAGACAATGACAAGCTGGAGCATCGCACCATCAAAATTACCATCTTGCCCCAAAGTTGTCAATGTTTGCATTTATCAACTACTGCTATGGAAATATAATCTATCTATATATCTTTCTCTTTGTCTCTCTGTCTCTCTGTGTGTCTGTCTCTTGCTTTGTCTCTTGTTCCCAACTTCTACCTGTGTGCTTCTCTCTCTCTACCGTACCCATCTCTACTCTGTATCTCTCTGTCTCTCTGTTTGTCTGTCTGTCTCTCTCTTTTTCTCTCTCTCCCCCACCCATCTCTATCTGTGTCTGTATCTCTATATTTGTCTGTTTCAGGACGAGCCCACGCCGTGAAGCCAGAAGACGAACCAAAAACTATCATGAAGATAGAGCAGCTAAGGTATGTTATATGACCTTCGTCTTGGATAAACCCAAGCATGCAGCCTTCATCAAGTGATCCTCGGTGTATGTCCCCTAGCTGTGAGTTTTTGTTTTAGTATTTTTAAGTTGTAATATGCATGCTGCAAGAGCTGTATTGTCACATGATCATCACATGATTTTTTTATCCAGCCAATCACTGGTCATAGGACCTGCAGCTTTCTTAGTATCTATTGCACATAAACATAAATAATAAATGCACATTTTTTTTCAGTTCATATTGTCGTTTATAATATGCTGTAAAATCAGATAATGGTGACAGATAGCTATGCTATATTTACCATCTTCCCTTCCTGAACCCCTGCAGCTTGCCTGTAAAACCTGTTGTATGCAATCGCTTGTAAACGTTAATTAGTCCCCACGGACACCGTCCGGGGGGACTTATAGGTTTGGTAATGTCCGTCCGTGTGTGCGTCCATCCGTCTGTCCGTCCGTCCGTCTGTCCGTTCACGCAGATATCTCAGACATGCCCAGGTCAATTTCTTTCAAACTTTGCACAAGGATAGTACCCTACCCCATACAGATGCACGTCGATTT
>LD344342.1:68381-78904 GCA_001465055.1 Ptychodera flava | reverse complement strand
AGCCAATAGAGCTAGAGGTCTGATTTTTGGTATATAGGGATAACTTAGCAATACAATTTTTTTTCAAAATGTCACGTGACCTTGATGACCTTAGACCTTGATTATATATATATATGCATAACTCAGTAACCACAAGTTCTATAAGCTTCAATTTTGATAGGATATTAGACCTTCAGATTTCACATCTCGTACCTCATTTATTATGCACATATGTATTTCTTGGCTGGCCAACACAGCTAGAGGTCTGATCTTTTTTCCCGATTTAGAACCATAACTTAGACATGCCTCTTGTTATAAATTGGGAAAAATGACATAAACCTATGTGCCCATAGATGTGAACTTATACACTCCAGCGATACTTTTTAATGACCACATTTCCCTGCCCCATCAAGACTAATACTCCTTTTACAAGTGGGGACTATGTCATTGACAATGACTTGTTTTTACTAATGCAAGTTAACTCTCTAACTGTTCTTCAAAGTGTCTTTGTCACTGTTAGCCCAATGATATCATTGCCAAAGGCAGACCTCAATACCAGGATATAGGGATGAATGTGTTCATTTTGAGTTCTTTGTGTAATTGTAAGAAATTGTATAAATTATATGTGCTCAAGCTTTCTTCGAGCAAACTTATAACCATTCTGTTTTAAAATCAAGAAGAAAACTCAGGAGTCACTGTGCAAATTTTGGTACTAGAGAAACAAATTACCTGATAATTATGATATTTGAAATTCATAGTGGCCTCAAATTGTCTCTATGCTTGAGTGGGGGAATAAAATTCTTAATTTTCACAAAACTAAGTCTGTGAAAACTGTATTTACTCCATAAGCTTCAAAATGAGCCAAAACAAGTGTAGGCCAAAAGAATATTGTGAAAGTTTGAGAGTGTGAATATCTGTCTCTGACTCTGAGGTGAATTCTGCCTTTAAAGGTATACAGTCACCTGTAATCTAAATATGCCCATATATGGTCAAAGGGGCATTTCTTGGTATTCAAAAGCCCATGTGAGGGCGCTGTTTTTAAAAAGCGGCCACCTGCTTAAAATCTGTGATTGGTTAGATTTTCTCTTTCCATGGTGACAGTGGCAAAATTGGAACAGGTGACAGTATAACTTTAATGGTTGCAAGTCCTGAGGGTAATATCTATATAATTCCAGAATTTTGAGTTAAGATTTATTGAATGGGCAACGACCCCTTCCAAAAATATTCCGTTGAAAAAGAAAGGAAAGTCTTTCATGACTTTAATTTCTCAAATTAATGAATTGAAAATCTTTATTTATTGTGTAATTTAATAATAGTGTACTTGAAATGCGAAGATCATGTGACCATGCAGTTCTTAACGTTTGTTTGTAGTGTCTTAGTTAATTTCCTTGTATGAATATTTGTTCGACTTTCCCAACTCCCAATACACCTCTTTTATTCTGGATGTAATATGCTGAATCCAGTGTCTACTCAATGTGTCGTTAGTGTCTGACATTAATTGTTCTGTAATTTAAATTTCAAAAAGCAAAGTTTTCTATGGTATTATGGCAATAAGGGTAAATGATGGTTTGTGTATATCATGGTGGATGACAAAAAACAGCAATACAAAGGTGGTGTACTTCCAGTTCTGTCAACGGAAGAAAGTAGGAACTGCGTAAGATATTTTTATTTGACAACTATCAATCGAAATGTGGCTCTTGAAAATATTCCTAGTGTTTGATTCTCTGATTTACTGGTTTGAAATTTTGAAAATGAATGATCTATTTCAAATTGAGATTTCATAGTTATTCAAAGAGGATATATGTCATATTTTCAAGGATTCTGTGGCCATTTAGGTTTCTGGACGTGGAAAACATTTTGCAGCTATTTGGATTTCAAATATGTCCAATAATTAATTTTTAATTTGTCCTGTATTAAAGTTTTCGTATTGTTCTGAAAATGTGTTTGTTTTCTGAAAATAGGAAAGGAATAAGTGACAGTCCTTAGAAAGTTGCATGCAATATTTTTGTTTCATTTGTGGTTCATTGTTTTCAGTTCATTTCTTGTAAATTTTGTTTAACCTGATCAAACTCATCTTTGGACAGTTGTAAAACAATTAACAATGCTGTTGTAATTGCAGCATTCACAGTGATGAGTGTGCAGTCTCATTTGTAACTTTTTCTGGATTTTCTTCAGATTGAAACAATTAGACTTGGTCTTTCTGTGGAGGATGCCATTCGAACCGCACAAGAATTGAAAAGGAAATCCCGAAAAATGCTGTCAACGGTACGGGCTGATGTCGTGCAGGCAGAAATGTATGGAGACTGATTCTCCAATGAAAACAAAGGGCGTCCAAGTAATCAACGCGTGAGGGCGCCAATCAAATCTCAAAAACTTGGTCCTGGACATGGTCTAGAACAAATTATGTAATATTGTGCCCCAGAGCATAGATAAACTTCATCACTAAGGTGTCTATTTGAGTGTAAGAGATTAAGATGTTTTTTTTGTCTTATGACGTGATGAAATACCACATATTTAAATGGAAAAAAATCTTGTATATTATGAGTGAGTTGTTATCAAAAACATCAGTGATTGCTTAAGTAGGTTAACTAACACTTTTGCCTATTAGGAGATGTAAAAAATGTAAATTGTAAATTTTATGAGGCCATGTCTCATAACATGGCATGTATGATTGGAAAAGATAATTATTCAAGAATTCAAGTGGTCAGTTTGTGAAGAGAGCTGACGTTGTTAGCATGTGAACAACTCATTTCTGTAAATACAAATGCAAGCTCAGCCTACAAACCGTACATTATAAAATGACAAGTAATGCTTGATTGTTGAATTTGTTGTAGACTTTAGGATTGTTCAAGCAACTTCGAAAATGCATTCATCTGGATGATAATACCTGTTCATTGTCACAATTAATGGCGACAAGAAATCTGTATATTTTTATATCCTTATTTTGTGGTAGATGTTTTTTGAGAGAGGCAAACAAGACGCAGGTTTGTGTGATTGTGCACACCTTGAACCTTGAACTTCCGTACAACGCGTGTTCAGCGATATCAGTATATGCAATTTCTACATATCAGTCTTTTCAAATCTCAGGTACACAACCCATATTTTGCACCCTAACCGACAAAAATAACCCCAGATACTGTAAAAGTTAGAATTTTATGCTCGTGGGAAGGAAAACCGTGTTTTGGCATCGTGTTTATATCAATGTATTTCTCTACAAGTGCTGTGATATTAACCATTTTGCTCTTATACCAGCCATAGACACACCTGCTTTGTTCAGATCTCTGCTAACCCTCAGAAATAAGGCTGATCAAATTATCATTTATTTTCACTTCTTATTCATTCCAGTTGATGTTTAATTTATCTTTATACTTCATGGCATATATTTTCTAAAGAGGAGAAAATTGGTTGCATTTCTTAACTTTGACTTTCAGATATTAATTTCCTTATTTTGGTTGTTGCTTTTCTCCTGATAATTTTATCAAAATTACTTTTTTACCTTCAGAAATGAATTTTAACTCTTTTTTTCAGCGATTTTAACTGTCTTGTCGTGAAAGACTATTTCTTAATCTGAATGTTACCTATTCCACTCAGATAATTAGTAAGTTATGCTAACACAATAGCAAAGTCATTTCTGAACAGATTTTTTTCCAAGAGGAAATGTAAGTGTTGAAAGATACAATTTTCCACTTCCGTTCACTTCATGTTTTTATTTGTGGAGCCACCAAAGAAGAAGGGAATATAATAATATGCTGAATGATTCACAGATTTCCAGCTAGGTTTAAGCATTTGTGTACAATAAGCTGGCCGTCCATAATGGGAAAGTTTTTACAAAATTGTGCAAATTTTGAGTTTACATGAAAATGTCATCCCTCATGCTCCATCCATGAAACAGCATGATGAAAATGACGTATGGAGATTTTCATCATTTCATGAATTTATGCAACACGTGTGTTTGATTCGTAAACAAGTCAATTTATTGAAAACTTATTTATGGCACTGTATGACTGCTGGGTGAAAGTTTTAGACATGTGTGAGTGTGGAGAGAGAATTTTCCATTAATTACAAAATTTGGTACAAATTCGTTCACTGATTTGTGTACAATAACATATTTCCTCTTGTACAGTCTGTATATATTGTAAAGTTAGGGTTTAGACTGCCAATCAAAATACTTCCATGATTGGGACTAATAAGTTAACTAAGGGGCCCCAATTAACCCACCAATCAAGTAGCTTGTAAATAATCAGTATTCAAGGGGGTTTAAGTATACGGCAAATTCCTAATACGTTTTGTCACTTTTGAAAAGTTTTCCAAGTAATATAAAAATTCACTATTCAAAATAACAGAGGAATGACAGTATTAAAGTGATAATGATCACCATGACTTGGCATTTAACCTGTTTTTTTAAAAATATATCTCGTTATTTGAATGTGTTCAATGAGTAACGAACTTGAAAACTTTTACCAAATTCAGTGAAAGAAACTGTTATAACCAAACCTTGCACCGCAGTGAAACCGGTAGTGTCATTTATGAAATCTTGCTGCAGAGTTGTTGCTCTAGCTGCAAATAAATATTTAATACCGAAGGCTAATTGATTCCTTGTAAATTTGTATCTGCTGTAAATTTCAAAATGATAAGCTTGAGTGTACAATGCCTTGGTATTTTCTATCACAGTGTGTGTTACTACTTGAATTTCCTACCCTATATTCAGATATGCCGCTGCACTTTACTAGTAGTGTCAGCTATGTATTTTGTGTCATTTCTGTTTGAAACTTTTGTTGATATCATCATTACAAACAGTATTCTGAGTCTTGTAAATTTCTCAAAGATATTAAATCTTTTCAGTTGAAAAAGCCTCACATTCTGTAGGTGTAGCCATTTTAATAGGATTTTGGGCTTAATTTAGTGTAATTTTTATGGTAGTTTCCATTCAAAGCATTAGAAGTCTGCATCAGTATGATTTCCTTCAGTGGTTGTGTATTTGTGTGAGCACAGGTTTGGAAGATGACATAAGAAAACAGTACTATTAATGAGACTGAATGTTGTTAACAATATGTGAGGTATTTTATTAAGCACGATGAACATTTAATTCGGTAATAATTTTCATCTGTAAATAGCGCCACATGGGAATTTATTTTTATTGTAATTTTTGGACAATCGCTTCTATTGACTGATTTTGGGCATGATTTGGTATTTTTCTGTACCGATTAAGTATACATAGTATGATGCATTCAAAGGGGTCAGGACCTTTTTACAGTATGCTAGGGAGCAGTGACCACCTAGTGTTCTTTCTGGTGGTGGTGGTGGTGGTGGGCTCCTTAGGCAAGTATGTATGTGTGAAATTTACTCTGAGAGAAAGTGAAAGTGGTGATTCCATTTGAAACATCTTTGACTTATTGTTCCAAAGATGGATAAGTAATAATTGTTTTTGAAAAGTGCCTTTCAGAGTTTTTGTACATTCTGTTTGTACACAACTATAATATATATTGGATATTCAAATAAATAACACTTATTTAATCACATGTTTGAATTCAATCTGTGTTTATTAATCTAGAAAAATATATCTTTAGTGTATAATTCTATTTTTGCTTTCGTAATAGTACCAATCAGAATCGTGACTAAATTTATCAAAGGGAATGCAGTGACCCATTCTTCACGGTTACATGTAACATGTTTTCTTATCGGGTGTTTGTATTCGAGGATGTAAAATTCCTTCTTGAATTACGATTAGTCGTGGCAGTCGTATCCTGATACGGGTTGTTTACTGACAGTATTGGTGACGTAATCAGGCAAATGAAAATAACATCACGCGATCATCCCCACAGTAGCCAGAGACGTGTGCTGCCAGATATATTTAAAGGCCAGGGACTGATCCCAGGGATCTAGTCTGGTAAGAGGATTATGAAGCACCATATCCTTTTGTTTACCATTGAAATTGTAATCTGGTAAGCAATTTCCTTGCAAGACAATCTGACGCCGACACGGGCCTTTAAACGGTCACTGCTTGGCTTCTATTCACAGTGTACACCCCTGCTAAGGTAGTCTCTCACCTGTTGTACTTCACTGCACGTAGCTGCCGACTATTCAAAAAAATAATCTCAGGTCGTGTACAAGGACTGCAGTCTCCCTATATGCTGTGAACATTTCCTAAAACTAATGACCCAAGTCGGCAGCAGCAGGCTTTAGATTTGGTAGCTGACATGAATTGTTACAATTTGAAATTTGAAAAATATAAACATCCAATTATCCCAAATTAGTTCCAATCGTGTTTGTAGCACACGGATCTGTGTGCTACCTCCAAGGCACACTGTAAATCTGCAATTAAGAGAAAAGTATGCGCCTCGAAAGTGAAAGACTTAAACTTTTGCTCAAACTTTCCTAAAGGAGTCTTTCAACCATTCTCTTTCAAAAAATCAAGAATAAAAATCGGGGCTCACCGTGCCAATTTTGTTACTTGAGACACAACAAACTCAAGATTTACCGATATTTAAAAATCAAAATGGCCGCCATCCCTGTGGATTAACTCTATGGAGAAAAATAGAATTTTTCGAATTTCCAAAAAAACTAAGCCGGTAAAAAGTTTTCTTACACCAATAACTCTAAAATGAACCCCAACAAGTATTAGAAGAGCATTGTGAAAGTTTGAGAGTCCGAATGTCCGTCCCCGAGGCGCGTTCTACTACCTTAAAAAGGGTCGATTGCAGGAGAAATCTTAAGGTTAATCAGAGTTCCACTGATGGAGGGACCGTGAGCTGACAAAACTGATATGTTGATCGATACTGAAATAAATGCAGAAGTACGCACAAAAGATCTCATCAGCTTTGCACTAACAAATGATCTCAACAAAAGCGCAAATGACTTGTCAATCATGGACAACCAATCATACATACTACATGCCCGTTCGATGTCACTTTTCCGTATATTTGTAGAGGGATTCTCTCTCTCTCTCTCTCTCTCTCTCTCTCTCTCTCTCTCTCTCTCTCGTTGTGTGGAAAGAATTGATTAGCTTGTAGTTTGTTAAACACCGTTTGTGGCACACCTCGAGTTATAATACTTTAATATAAAGGACTGTATGATTAAAAAACAAAAAGTAAATATGTAAATATTTCATCTTTAATAGCTATCTAATTATTCAAAAATGGCTCTTATCGTGTTACTGCGATATGCTAAGGGTGACAATTCTGCATACCAGCATGCTCTTGACCTTTGTTCTCTGTTATACATTACCCGAAAAAATGTTGTGATCAAACAACGAGGCTTGGTTTATTGCAACTTATTCTTTGCTTTATTTGCTTTCACAAAGGACAAGTTGCTCATAATAGAAGCTGACCTAAATACATTGCATTGTTGAAGCAAACAATGCCCCATGGACTTCACATGGCATGTCATTGGCAAGTTATTGAATGCTTTCTGCTAATATAAAGGAACGCTACGGAGTGAAGTCACTTAAATTTTTATTTCATCGCTTTTGTTTTTTGCAAAAAATATTCATGTGCCTGGAGAGTTACGTTCTGAAAGAAAATGCGCATGGTCTGAATATATCATATGTATTCAGATAATGTATATTATCAATGCCTGATATATATTTACACGATAAGATTTAGATCAGATGTAGCGATGGCTCCGTCCTCAGGGAGCCGTCATTATTTACTGTCTGGTCGGGGGTTGGGGTTGGGTTTGAGGAATTTCATCGGAAACTCTGAAATTACAAAAATACTACCATAATAAAGATCTTTCAAATCCTGATGTACCCTGCTAGATTATCATCGGTTATCTCATGACGGTTGAAAAACGATGACACCAACAAAATGAAATTCAAAGTCGCAACAAAATGTAGATATAAAAGCTCACGCTTTAACCAGTATCCAACCATATAGTATTGTTTAATTTTGGATGGGTATCACTAACATATCTGACAGGGTTGAATTTGAAAGTGTATGGGGAACACGCGGGGAGGCTGAGAGGGAAAGTGTTAGAGGGGGTTATCCCTTTCTTGCCTGGAAAATTTTGAGAAATTGATGTGTGAAATCCTGCAAGCTGAGAGGTGTTTCAATTCATTTTTCACCAAAAATTGAGTTACCCCCTCCTTTCTCTCCACATTTTGAGCAACCCTCCTTGTGGCTTTCAATTTTTGAGTGACCCCCTCACCCAAAGGCAGTAAATATTAGCGGCTCCTTACCCCCGTCTGCTATTTTATGCTGTCATCATCTTGCAAAAGCGTAAACGGACACAGACGAAGAAATCTCTACGTCTGTATCTCCATCAGATTGATTGTTGTATATTCGAATCGTAATCACGTATCCTGTGGTCCGAAATGAGTCTTCTAAACATGTGTAGTAGACAGAAACAAGACTTCAAAAGACTATCTTATATACGCTAAACGACTTAAACAAGACTGCATTTCAAGTTGTCTACAGAAAGCACTCGGTCGGCTATCGCTAGCCGCATGTCGCAAAAGAGCAAGCCTGCATGATGCGGTGCAATGGCGCCAGATTCTATCTAATTCGTTTTTCGAGACGAAATCTTTCAAGATTTCTATATCCATCAGAGACACGAATGGGTGTAAAAACGAGCCTGAGTATTGAATGATAAGAACACACGCCGAAAACGATGGAGGAAAATTTAACTTCAAGGTTAGATCGCTCAATTTGAGTCTTTGTCGAAACGGCAATTCATCTCGGACCATGTTAGCAATCGAGACATCGCTAGGCTACCCACTCATCGCCACTTCCCGACAACAAATTATTCGAAGCCACTGACTTTAGTCACTTTAATCCGTCTATTGTGTTTGTTAGAGGTAGTTTATGTTGTTCTCTATATTTTATTGCAAGAGAATAGATTTGTTGCTACCTTTAGTCTAAAATAAGTTTTAGACAAATAATTGGGGTATCTATAGAATAAGACGCTGCTATAGAGACGGGGGGGGGGGAGAAGATGGGGTGTTAAAACACGGTCGCTACAATGCATCTGCATCATCAAGAACAAGTCATTGACAATGACATAGTCCCCACTTGTAATAGGAGTATTAGTCTTGATGGGGCAGGGAAATGTGGTCATTAACAAGTATCACTGGAGTGTATATGTTCAGATGAATGGGCACATAGGTCTATGTCATTGTTCCCAATTTGAAACAAGAGGCATGTCTAAGTTATGGTTCTAAATCGGGAAAAAAGATCAGACCTCTAGCTTTATTGGCCAGCCAAGAAATACAAAATTCAGACCTCAAGCTCTAAATGACTTGCCCACAATTATATATGTACATAATTAATGAGGTAAAGCATGTGTTGTCATAAGGTCTCCCATCCTACTAAATATAAAGGACATAGCACTTGTGGTTACTTATTTATTGACATAATCGTGTATTTTAGGTAAAAGGTTATCGAGGTCACATGACATTTTGTCAAACAATGTCTATCCTTAAGTCTATCTCTATATACCAAAAATCATACATCTAGCTCTATTGGCTCGCTCAAAATTAGATATGCACATAATTAATGAAGTACAATATGTGGCGTCATAAGGTGTCCCATCATACCATATATGAAGGGTGTAGCACTTGTGGTTACTGAGTTATGCACGAATATGTATATTTGAGGTCAAAGGTCACTGAGGTCACATGACATTTTATAAAAAAAATTGTATTGCTAAGTTATCCCTATATACCAAAAATCAGACCTCTAGCTCTATTGGCTCGCTCAAAATTAGATATGTGCATAATTAATGAGGTACAATATGTGGCTTTATAAGGTGTCCCAACATACCAAATATGAAGGGTGTAGCATTTGTGGTTACTGAGCTACGGACAAATATGTATATTTGAGGTCAAAGGTCACCGAGGTCACGTGACATTTCGTCAAAAAAAATTGTATTGCTAAGTTATCCCTATATACTAAAAAAAAATCAGACCTCTAACTGAAAATTAGATATGCACATAATTAATGAGGTACAATATGTGGCGTCATAAGGTGTCCCATATTAAAAATACCAAATATGAAGGGTGTAGCACTTGTGGTTACTGAGTTATGGACAAATATGTATATTTGAGGTCAAAGGTCACCAAGGTCACATGACACTTTGTCAAAAAATTGTATTGCTAAGTTATCCATATATACCAAAAATCAGACCTCTAGGTCTATTGGCTTGCTCAAAATTAGATAGGTGCATAATTAATGTGAGGTACAATATGTGGCATCATAGGGTGTCCCATCATACCATATACGAAAGGTTTAGCACTTGTGGTTACTGAGTTACGGACAAATATGTATATTCAAGGTCAAAGGTCACCAAGGTCACGTGACATTTTGTCAAAGTGTCTGAGATATCTGTGTGAACGGATGGACTCACGGACGGACATGACCCAATCTATAAGCCCCCTGGACTTTATCTGTGGGCACTAAAAATCCTTTTTGCAATATGAATACGATGAGAAACTAAATTTTAATTTTTATTGGCCTTATACATGGGAGTCTATGGACTGCCTTATACATGGGATGGGAGTCTATGGACTGCCTTATACATGGGAGTCTATGGACTGCCTTATACATAGG
>LD344342.1:54471-68347 GCA_001465055.1 Ptychodera flava | reverse complement strand
TATGGACTGCTTTATACATGGGAGTCTATGGACTGCCTTATACATGGGAGTCTATGGACTGCCTTATACATGGGAGTCTATGGACTGCCTTAAACATGGGAGTCTATTGACGAACAGAAAAACATAAAGAAATTGATACGTAAACACACAACAAACTCATAAAAAGCCTCATTGAAAATTGTACGCCAAGTATGTCCAGTAGAGCAATTGTTGAGCAACCTTAAAACTTCCAACCGACTGTAATCATCATACTATGAAATGGTCCCTCGGTCTCCTAGGACCATTCCATTTAAGCATGATCGATAATTACCTACATGTCACATCATTAGAAGTTTCATAATTGTTCTTATGTAAAAACATGTCAGCTTGTATTATTTGCAGTAATTTTTTTGGATTTTTTGTCTGTGTTTGTGTATGTATTTGTGGTTTTTTGTTGTCTTTATGTCTCTTTTATTTGATTTTTCAGTTGATTTTAGTCTGCATGCTGTTGGTCTATTTTTTGTTTGTTTGGGATTTTTGCACTCACTTCTTTATTATTCAGTGTAAGGTCTCTGTGACAAGGTCTCACCTCAATTTGATGAAATGAATGTACTCACTTAAACCGTCCTACAGAAACCAGGATTCTCTGTTTCCTTAGCGAGGTTAAATCGCAGAGAAGAGCTATAACATGAAAAAGAACATAAGTAGTTTTGTATCACTCCATTGAATACGGAGATCATTATATGATTTTTTATCTTTGTTTTTGTCTATAAATGAGAAAAAAAGTAGTTGGACGTGTTTGCCACGGATTTTGCAAAATGCATGAAACTTAAGTAATAAATGTCATTACTTTGTACTTGAAGTAATTGAAACATGAAAAATAAGTTTCACGCTTTTTGCAATCGATGGACAGATTTGTCAGTAGATAGAATGGTGCATCAAACTTACTAAGTAGCAGGTATTATTACTTTATACTTGAAGTAATTTTTTGTTTTTGTTTATAACTCTCTGCGTTTTGGCATTGAGTAATGTAATTTCCCGCAACAGATGCATGAGATGACAAAAAAAAAATTGTTCTATGCACGTGCTCCACAAGATTTCACCACAAAATGAGGAGATATGGACAATTGGTGAAGTAAATGTCAAAAGTTTCGTGTTCTTGTGTCGGCTAATTTATAGTCTTCAGACTGCAACATATAAGCATTTGCTTTGAGTCAAATACAGGGAGACAATGGAATTGAGCTATACCTTTCTAGACTGTCGACTTGTAACATATATTAGTGAGAAGTTGGTGCGGTTCGAACGTTTCACCGGGCACTCGACTGAAGGTAAAACCATACAGTACCTATCTCAACGGCATTTCAAACACTGGCACGTTGTTGTAGGCAAAGAAGGTATGAGGGGTTGTCGACATATCTAGTTATCCCATACGGAGTACAGTCTCCCATGTTTACCTGTTGTTTGTTTGTTTGCTTGTTTGTTTGTTTACGAATATAATGAATAATAACATAACTGAAATTGACACATGGAGACGAGTGTTTTTTTGAAATGAAGCAGTAGGTAAAACATAATGTAAAATCATGGTCCCTTTTGTGGCGGGACCGTGGTAAAATTAAAGCCAGGAAAACACGCACACTACCAGAACTGAACACAGGCCGGACAAATATGTTCAAGTATAATTTTCTACCAAAAAGACGGTAAAAGAATCCCGTTGTCCCTCAGCAAGTTGATATTTTAGTTTCTAACAATGGCCCGACTTTTCTAATTTCCTTACCGTTACGAGCACCGCCGATAGCAATTAAATTTTCTCGCAAATTTCATCAAAAGATTATTTACAGCCGGAGAAGCAGTATCTATGTTTAGACTTCGATTTTTTCCCTCTCAAACGTTGTTTTTCTTTGATAAAACCGTATTTAATTTCCTTTCCGCTGAACTGATTTCAAAATTTGGTTGCTTCTCTCACTAGATTCTAATTAGTTTTACCTCAGTTCTTTATGTTGTCATATATTATTTCTCTCCCATAATTGCTTGAACGTTTGCATACAGCGTAGGCGTACTTAATTGATCCACTTCATGGATTGTGGGTCACAAACCATAAAACCTAAATAAGCTGACGAGATCGTGATCCTGCGCCCTCTACAGTTCAGCAGACCGGCCCCAGGAATGCAAGTTTTAGAACAAATAATGTTGCACAAAGGTCACGGGAACAGGAATTGACCTCCCGACACACGCCGATTAACCCCCATTGAATTGTGCTGCGTAACGTTTGGCGATCCAGTAACACCACGAACTGCCGTCTTTTGTCACTGATCGGTTAACAATAAGGGGAAAAGCCCGACCTGAAAGGCGCGAATAGGCGACCAGATTTACAGTTCCAGGTATGTGACTTGATTTCTTCCTGTGCCTATTTAGGCTTTATCAACGAAGAGGCCAGGCATACCGATGAAGTCTCCCATTATTGATCAGACTTGGAGTGGGTGTTGCTCCAGCCTCTGTAACTGAACTTATTGTTCACGTGAAAGTGTTATTGTCCTTGTATGCTTACACGTAACGTAGAAAGATGCATACACTTTCGTGTTTGCCCACAAAGGCTATTCGTTATTCGACACGCATTTACACTGTCTGTCTATGACTAATGTGTTTATCGAGCGCGTTTTACCGTAGTAAAGTTTACAAGCAGTAGGGTTGGTTCGTGTGTGTCTGATTCATTGCCTAGCCAATGAATCTACCATACCATTCAGCTACTTGCAGTACACGCTTACTTGACTCTGTACTAACATAGCGGTCACAGAAGCATGTGGTTGTTGGCATTTTTATTCACTCTATAAACAGTCTCGACATTCTCGCCGAAATTCTACACCAAAACACATGTTGAGCGTGGTTTCGTGCTTCGCTTCGAGTAGTGAGGCGATCCGAACGCAGCTAGCGAGATGCGTTCGTAGGGGCGTTCGGATCGCGCGAAGTAACGAGTTTGTTTGTATACTACCCCGCCCTTGCTTGGAATTATCAAAATGTCATGCCACAGCAGCACCGCGTCAGCTACACTTCGTTTACATTGAGCAGACACTCTGTTTGTGATAACGAAAATACCCGTAGTGCTTTTGCAGTCGCGGGAACACGATCTCACCATTTGATGAGGCGGCCATGCCAGATTACATATGCTAACCATAAACGTCCCCATAAACAATAGTGTGCGCGAGAGCCAGGCCCTATCGCACATCTCCACGGGTTTTGACAATAAATTAGTGCGAAAGAGCTCAGTTTCTCTATCCAGAGAAACTGTGGAAAGAGTAACGCGTGAAATATTTCAGATCCATAAGGTGTGTCGAAGCATGGTCGATGGAATGTTAACCGCTGGTCAGATGAACAACTGTCGCAGGTACTTCCCGGCAGTCGGTGAGAGAATAAGCTTAACCGTATTTTAGGCCGGCTGTGCTACTGTGCCAACTGATGGATGTCCTTCATGTGTATAGGATGAATTATAATTAAAATTGACTGAAAATGCATTGTATCTTTTAAAATCAGCTACAGCCGGGTTTTTTTGGTGGGGTATAAACGGATACACTCCAAATCATCTGCTTTGTTTTGCCTGATCTATAAAGCATGGTTTCACTAGAAAGAACAAGCATCATGTGGCATCATGGGTTGGAGTGAACTGGATTGACAGGCGATTTAGGAGGATGAATATATAATTACAACAGTGCAAGCGACTCGCGTTCTTAAAATTTTATTTTGTTTTTTACGGAGACGAGATTATCTTTTTATGAATATCGCTGAGATCGTGAAATCTGATTAGCTGTACATTTTCATGTGCTTTTCACGATGTCTTCCTGTCTGTAAAACACTGGTTCTTGTTCTACTCCACAAACCGTACCGAAATGCCTGCTGTTCCATTTGTCAGGACAGCTTGTGCAATGCCTGTCGTTGCAAAGCGAATTCTAGTCAACGAGAATACTGCATTATATTGTACACATCACATAGCGTTTGCATGACTAACATTTTGTATTTCGACATAAGTTTAGGGAGATAAAATAGAAACATAAATTTGTGTTTATTAAAAACCGAAAATAAATGACATCCGTCCAAAGTCACACCATAATCTCTTTAAAAAATTCCCGCATAATGCATAATTATAATCTTGCTAAAAGTTTGCCGGCCGGCGGAAATCGCCGGCTATTTCCCGTTTCGGAACAAAACAAAAATTGTCATGTAAACATTGTCGGTATTAAAGTCATTCCGGAAAAGATTTTTAGGGTATATTGTTGCATCCACTATTCAACACTAACGTGTGTAATGCTTGGTTAATCGATACCTAAGACTGAAATTTCTCCTTTGTAGAATATTTTTTTCGTGCATGTCGGTTCCGTCCGCTTGTTGAAGAACGAGGTGAAACTATCAAGCCTGGCAGGTTGGTAGTGACGTCTGTTACCCTTAAAAGGCAAATCTTGACGGCAATAACGTTGATCGTTCGGCGATTGAAATACTCGAAGGCTAGAATCCTCAAGCTGTCCTGAACATTTTGCATCCGAGATTTGAGTCTGTACGCAACATGACGTAACTCTTTGTTCTGTCCACGGTGGTACCTCACAATGTATTGTAGTTTTGTTTGGGAAGATGGACAATTGTCAGGAGAGAAATTCACGCGCGTCATTCCTGTACAAATGTAAATCACTCATGCAAGGCCGTGCTGTAACAGACATTCGACGAAAATGAATAAAATTGTGCTGGTAAAATTCTAAGGCAATGGATGAAATGTGCCGACATGCCCTCTTGTGATGGGCAAAATACGGGTCTACCTTGTAGACCAGGTCGTCAGTATACTCTCGGTGTCTGTTCATCGTACACTACCCGGCTAATGTAATGCGATGAGATACTCTGTAAGGGTTATTGCATGCATAGTCTTTAGGATTCAATCCGCATGTGCAACAAGACGGGATGACGTCAGAACTGATGACGTATATATAGGGAGTGTGCTTTCTAGCTTGTTAATAGTGCACGAAGAAGAATTATTCATGCATCACATACATTTTATCGTATTTTTGTCCCCTTTTCTTTATCCCTAGCATTTTGGTTTCATATTATTGTGAGAAAAGTTGGTATTACTAGCGTGAAGACATAGTATACACTCTAGATTTCTACGCCCACGACCACAGTGGTCTTGCATTCTTTACCTAACAACAGTCGCACCTCTGCTATTAACATTTTCGAGTTTTCGAGCGTGGATAAATTAAATAGCCAGTTTCCCGCCATCCTTTTCACACATTTCTTGTAAATTGCTTCCTCTATATACAACGATTCCGACAGGTACATCGGCTCTTCATGTGAAATGACGTCTTATGCAAAGATCACATTAAAATGCCAATTGCCGTGTTCAGTAGCACTCATACCAAACTTAGTGGCATTGCCATAATTATTGAAGAATTTTAGTGAATTGCACTTCCTATGTTGACGATTATCTCATATTTTGACATATTTCTAACTATGTAAACAGGGTGTAGTTTTGTCAACAGAACCATGACTTTAATAACAAATAGGGCTTAGTCCATTCCCTAACGTGTTTAACTAATTGACATCAATATTTCTTGTTTTTATCGCAGAGAGGAAAAATTCGACAATCAACATGTCGTCCAACCAAACGGAGATGTTGCAACAACTACTGCAGTGCCCAATGTGTGAGAGACAGTTTCAGAGACCCGTCATACTGCCCTGTTTTCACCTGGCCTGTAGAGTCTGTGTCGCCGACAATCTGGAATGCGTAATTTGCGACAAAGAATTCGATCTCCCTGACGGTGCCGCAAAGGGGCTGCCGAACGCACACTTCATCGAACATTTAGTGAAGAGGGGCGGGAAATCCCTGGCGACGCAAGTTTTGCGTCTGTGCCAAGATTGTCAGACCCCGGCGGTCCACTATTGTGCCAGCTGTGGTTATTTCTTGTGTGATCGATGCAAGAGGCAGCACAAGCGATTTACAACAAAGATTCATGATATCAAATCCATCGACGATTACAAACGGGAAAGTAAAAATCCAATACCTTGCCCAGCTCATCCGGAGAAAAGGGTCGAGCTGGTGTGCAACGTCTGTCGAATTCCTGTGTGTTCCGACTGCACGATTGAGGGCGCTGTCCACCAGTACCACGACTGTATAGATCTGTGGACGGGTTTGGACGCCATGGTGCAATCCGACAGCCAAGTTCTCGATGAAGCTGGAACGAGGGCCGCTGAGATGGATGGTAATCTGGAGTTTTTGAGAAACACCAAACATGACTTAATAGACAAAAAGGAGAAGGTTTCCGACGATATTCGAAACCATGTCGACAGCTACCTCAAAGCAGTGTGGAATGCCGGGCAACAGTTATTGGACGAAGTCAATGGCTATTTTGATGACAGTATTTCTGTCGTTTCGAGAAAATTGGACAGAGGTTACGAGATGCTAGCGGACCTAGAAGGTTTTTCGCACCTTGCTGAAGGTTTGTTTCAACCAGGCGACAGTGCATCTCGTTTCTTCCTGGCTCGACAGTGCAATGAACGAGTACGGCAGTTACTGCAAACGAACTTTAAGGTTGCCGTCGACGAAATCAAAAGCGCCGATTTTGTACCGAACAGGGAAGCCTTGGCCTCGGTTTCGGAGATGCAGCTGGGATCCATTCAGCATCACCTAGTTCCCATCCCGAAGGGCCTGGAAGGTTCTTGGGAAGAGATGCAAAATGAAGTGATCGACAGTTTGCGAAATAATGCTGAAACTAGCGAAAACAACAACTTGATCGCTGACACAACCGATGGGAAACGAGACAGTTTGATCATCATCGGCGACGAACAAACAGGGAACAAGACGGGCGGCACGGAACAAAAAGATGGCGAAATCCAACAGGGCAAATCTTCACAAGGTGAGAATAGCATATCAGAGGATGGCAACGAGAAAGCTGGACAGGACTCTCCCAGAGGAATGGTGAACAGCGAGGATCGCTTGAGTATTCAATCGGACGACAGCGAGAAACAGCCGAAACCCACTGTCGAGCGTCAGCTCAGCTCACCTCGGACAGGCACACCGAAGACCCCTGTCCAAATGCGGGGCGAAAACGACCACGACTACTACATTCCGGGCGCAAGAGAACGTAACACCGCGAAACACAAAGTCAGAGAGAATTCAGAGCTAGGATCGGGCGACTCTTCTCAGTCCGTAAAGTTCTGTGAACCCCATGGAATAGCAGTCTCTCCGAGTGGGAACATAGCGATAGCTGACACCCGCAACGGCGAAGTTAAACTCTTCAACGGTGATAGAACATTTACCGGATCACTGAAAATTCGGCGTAATGTCTTTCTCCCGGGGAAATTCTCTCCCTTCGATGTAGCATTTTTTGACGAGGAGCATCTGGTGGTGAGCGACTGTGAGGACAACAGTGTGGTGATCTGCAACCTCCATGGAAAGGTGACCAAACGAATCGAAGATACCGCACTCCGGAAACCAAGAGGTGTAGTCGTCGACAGCGAAGGAAGGATCTTAGTCGTAGACTCCCATAGCCAGTTAGTTAGAGTTTACTGTGCTGAAAGTGGTCAAAGACTGCTGAGCTTCGGTTCGGGTGATGAGAACTCCGAGGGCCAACTCGCCGATCCCTGGTTCATCGCAGTAGACAACGCCACCAACGTCCTTGTCAGTGACAGCAGTAAGTCGTGCCTGCAGGTTTTTGACCAGGATGGCTATTTTCTGCACCGTTCGTATATAAGGCTCGGCAGCCAAGGACGCCAGCGCATTAGCCCGTGTGGACTACACTGCGACAGGGAAGGTAACGTCTACATCACGCGCTACGACTCCGGCGGTGTGTACGCCTTTGATGCCAACAAGCGATACATGTTTGAGTTCGGAGAAAGCTGGCAGAATTACTTCGGGGTCGCAGTGGACATCCGCGAACCGTGGCGTGCCTACGTCACGGATAAAGTCGGACACTCCGTCTATGTCTTCCAGTCGGCGGAAGACTGAATGGGACGTCGTATGACTATGACCATAGACAGTAAGTAGTACTTGGACTTTTCTACTGCCTACAATATGACTAATGACCGCACTTTGTGGATTCAAAACCAGGATTCTACCAGATAAAGTTAATATGATGGCCGCACCGCACATGATGTGCCTTCGTTTTCTTACGTCCATGTTCGAATCGTAGGTAGAAGCGACATCTATGCCTGATCAGACCCTTGCATTGCACACATGGTGAGAACCTCTGCTACCACGCACACTACGTACGCTCTTCTCGGTGACAAGATATTTGGACATGTCCTGAAAATTGCAAGAAATATTCACAGGGTAGTGGACACCTGTAGTATTTTCGTCTGTCAAACTGGATGGACTACTTTTTGGCTTGATGGGCTTTGTTCAGCCTTCAAGCCAAGTCTATACATGGACTCAACGGGCATTGCTGATCGTGAATTCATACCGTGAGTGGGTCCATGCGCGAAAAAATGTTTCCAGTAACCCGACTTTACATTCTACGTGCCCACAATCTTTCTTAATCCATGTGAAAATTCCACGAGAATAAAAAAATATAAAAGCTGTCACTTTCTCCCCGTCGCCATGACGTCATGCAGTATCCAAACTGTGATTTCCACGTCATCGAGCGTGTTCTCGATAACGTGCGAAAATGCAATCACCCTGCCGACTAAAACCCCAGTGATGACCAGAACAGAGCGCAAACGCATTATTGACGATGAATTCGAACACGCTCCGGCTAAGCGCTCCCAAGAAATCTACCTGCCTACCGTGTTTCGGAAAGGTACTTTAAACGCTTGTTTCTCCCATTCTTGCAAGGGGGAGACTATATACCATGGTCGGTGAAAAGACTTAGTTTTACGGTCCGACAACAAGTAGAGCACTGCACAGAAAACAACAAGCAAAAAGAAACAAAATATCGAGTGGCATTCGCCGTACATACGGAGATCTTCGCAGGGCATTCCATGACAGAACTTTATTTTACGTTTTCTGTGTTTGACATGCGCAGTTGGCAAGTATTTCAGCAATGCTGAAAGTTCATATACTGGTATGATAATGAAATACGATATCAAAGTAGAGATACGGGAGTGTTCTCACCGCCTTTTTGCCTAAAACCACTCATATTTTTGATCAATTATTCATAGACATCTGTGGGTTGTATAAATTATCGAACTTGAACTCGAAATGGACAAATCAGTTTCCAAATACTTTTAATCAAGTCAATTTGTATTTTTTAGTGTTGTGGTATCGACCATGTAATTATACTTAACATATTTACGTCATACTTTTCTTGACGACGTGACGTCACTAGCAACGCCCAATTTTGTGTAACTTACGATAGAAACACTTTGTTGAACATGAGAAGTCGTTTTGTCAAGTGGGGCTAACAGGGACAATAACGGAGAAGTCACAAATCCGTCATTTGGTTCGTTAGAATACACAAAATGTAACAGGAAATGTGCAGACTCGCAGAAGAAAAAATCACATGCCTGCAACTTATTACTATAACATGTGTACTCTTGCTGTTTACGCTGAAACGAAGTTTTAAATGTAAAACAGAAGTTGCATGGTTGATGTAGATGAACATTCGTGAACGCAAACAAACTGGTGCTGTTTTCTTCTTCTTTATTATTATTATTATTATTATTATTATTAATATTATTATTATTATATTTACTAAGCATTCGTCAAGACATTCTTCAGGTCACATACTAATACGGAGTGAAATACTGCCATTACACATGGTGCACCTGGCAATCAATATATTGTACACAAAACATTTTCCGATAAAGGGGCAATATTTCTCCTAGGCCAATCAATTGCAAATACATAATGTGTTTCAGTATTAAATGGAAAAGCAAGAGAATTTGTAATTTTCATGTCACGTGATGTTTTTATTTTACTTTACGACATTCGTCATTATAATAAATTAACCCGAGAAGATTTCCTTGCCTGCCTTTTTTCGATTAAGAACGACTGCAGCTCTCTCTCTCTCTCTCTCTCTCTCTCTCTCTCTCTGTCTCTCTCGCTCTCTCTCTCTCTCTCTGCTATCCTTTATATATATATATATATATATATATATATATATATATATATATATATATATATATATATATATATATTTCGAATGTAAGGTTTCTTTAGTAATGAAATCAAGCTACAAACTCCTCTTTCAAACTTATATAATAAATATTTAGGCTACCTTGCAGGGAGCTCATTTTGAAGCTCATCGAGTTAATAATATAATTCACAGGCTTATTTTCCTGAAAAATCAGAGTGAAATCCTGAGAGTCCACTCATGGATGACAGCCATTTCGAATTTCAAATGTCGGTAAATATTTGTTGATGTTTTCTCGAGTGTGAAATTTTGCAGCCCCTCCGAATTTTTCATTAAAGCCCCATTAGCGACATCGATTGCATTTTACGATGGTTTGAAATCAAATGCAATTTTCTTACCTAAGTGTTACCACAGAAAATTTTCCAAACATTTGCGACAAAAGTGCTCCTTAGATATTGTAAACTAAATAATTTTCAGGTTGCAACTCCAATATGGCCGCCGCAAATGTGTGCGTAAGTGCCCGAATCCATCAATCACCAAAGATTGAAATAGTGACATTTTCATAGACAGGCGGCATTAATAATGGGAATCCAAAGCATCTCTCTGGAAATTGGTCGTATTTTGTTTTTGTAAGCAAAAAGAATCAGCTAATGAGGCTTTACATTGAAAATTTCCTAATGGCGCGTTTTACCCAGCTGTGTGTCTTGCAATTTCTAGGCGCGTAGGCCTACAAGTGATATGAATTGAAGCAAAGAACCAACAAAATTAACTGTATGGACGCGGCCACTTACACACGTGTTAAGGTAGTATGCACCTCGAAAGCGAAAGACTTAAATTTTTGCTCAAACTTTCCAAAACGAAACCATCAACCATTCTCTTACCAAATCAACAATAAAAATCATGGGTCACCGTGCAAAGTTTGAACTAGCGAATGAAATTACTCAACATTTTTTGATATTTGAAATTCAAAGTGGCCGCCATCCCTGTATTAACTCTATGGCGAAAAACAAAATTTTGGACTTTCGAAAAACTAAGTCGGTGAAAGTATTTCTTTCTCCAAGAGCTTTAAAAAGAGCCCCCACAAGTGGTAGATCAGAAAAGAATTGTAGAAATTTGAGTCCGAACATCTGTCCCCGAGGCGCGTTCTACCTTAAAAAGACCTTTTTGTGCAGGTATACAAACATATTTACATTCTCACACAAGGACACATACACGTACGGACATTGACACAAATACTCGTTATATTAAGAAGGCACCGAGCAGCGACACAAATCGATTCATAATACTCATTTATATTTCGTCACGTGTAAAAGATTCCAGTTCCATTTGAACTTACAGCAATTTTCTTCACAAATGTTACACCTAATCAATACAGACATGACGAGCCGTCGTTTTTTCGGTGAAACATTGCCTACAGAAAAAAGTTCAAATTATAGTAACCTCTTTCCAATAACTTATAGGCTTCTTGGGCCACGATATATCTCCGATGACATCATCATGACGTGCGACGGAGTCATATGTTTGTGTGGCAAGGCGAGGGATTCATCACATCACACTTAAGTAGACAACTGTCACGGCAGCTTCTTAAAAAGTAACTGTCATCGTTGCTTTTACAACTTAAAAAGTGAAAATATAAACGCTTTCAATCTTTGTGCAGATTTCGTCTTTCGTTTCCTGCAGAGGCGAATCTCGAGTACGGAGTCAAGCGGCAATCGAGACTTCCTTCGCAATCCCGTTGACGTCATCCATAGTACCGTCATAAATTCACCACGTCATGGAATTCACCTGTCGCAAAGTTGCCCCTTGAGGTTTGTAAGAGACACCAACACCAATCACAGCAAATATTCAAATCATGAACACAAAAAGTCGACTGTACCATCAGTGCCTGACTCACAACAAAAATTCAAGAGTTATGGGTGTACGTTAGTAATACGTTCGTCATACAGACGTTACAAGAAAGGAACGCTGTTGTCGTTGCTGTCATAATTGTGTTTATTCGATGGTGTACTATCGATGTCACTGTCCTAACGTCTGACGGGGGGGGGGGGACTCTGGGTTGGTACATCTTCCTAACCCGCTGATTTCCTATGCATGACTCCAACCTCACGTGGCGTTTAAAGGATTTGTTTCTGGCAAGGAGCTAGCAGTTGTTCTCAGGCACCATCAGGTAACAGTACTATAGTCACGTGACCGGAAAGAGAAAAATAATTTATTATTGATTACATTTCTTGCAACCAACCGCACCAGGGACTTTACACAGTGTGATATGCAGCCAGACATTAGAGCGAGGTGTAGTAGCGCTTTGAGTTGACTGTTTCACACTGTTTGTATCTTGTAATTCAGTGAAAAATAATTCTTAAATGCGTGTTAAAATATGTACCCGTTCGACGTTCATGTCTATCTATATTTGTCTGTCTGCCACGCACGTATGTGCATACATAGATACATACATAGATACATACATAGATACATAGATACATAGATACATAGATAAATAGATACATACATACATACATACATACATACATACATACATACATACATACATACATACATACATACATACATACATACATACATACATACATACATACATACATACGTCGAACATGCATAGATAGATACATAGATACATAGATACATAGATAAATACAATGATACATACATACGCATGCACGCACGTACACACAGACACATAAATACGTACATACATAATACGTACATAGATAGATAGATAGATAGATAGGTAGATAGATAGATAGATAGATAGATAGATAGATAGATAGATAGATAGATATATAGATAGATAGGTAGATAGATAGATAGATAGATAGATAGGTAGATAGATAGATAGATAGATAGATAGATAGATAGATAAATAGATAGATAGATAGATAGATGAATACATGGATACATACATACATACATACATACATACATACATACATACATACATACATACATACATACATACATACATACATACATACATACATACATACATACATACGTACGTACATACATACATACCATAGGGGAAAGAAGTCAGTCCCCTGAGGTGGGAGGGAGTTTTTTTTGCAACGGTTTACCTTATTTTATTTTTGACTGTGATATTTCGAATAAAGTTCAAGTCCAAACCGTCTGACTGCTTTCTTTATTACTACAAGTAATTTTATTAATTTTGACTGTGGTATTTCAAATACAGATTTTGACTCCACACCGTCTGACTGCTTTATATATTACCGACAAGTCCTTATCTCCTCTCCAACTTGTGTATACGCCACTGTAATTGCTCCGAAAACATTGCCAACTTGCTAATCCGCTGTCGGTATCAGCGGATTCAGTGATTGAGTCAACACCAGAGCCGTCCCACACGCATTAAAATAAGGAATTTCACTACGTGTGGGACGGCTGTGGTGTTGACTTAAATAAACTAATCCGCTGATACGTTCAGTCATTAACAAGTTGGCAATGTTTGCGCAGCAATTAGAGTGGTATGTGCACTGGTTGAAGAGGAGATAAGGAATTGGAAACACAGTCAGACAGTTTGGAGTCGAAAGCTTTATTTGAAATATCACAGTCAAAATTAATAAAATCAAATATTGAAGGTAAACTGTTGCACAAAGAAAACCTCCTCCCCACCCCAGGGGACTTTCATCTGCCCCCTGTGTACATACGCATGCACGCACGTACATACATACATACATACATACATACATACATACATACATACATACATACATACATACATACATACATACATACATACATACATACATACATACATATATAAAGTCATCTGCCCAACCATCCACCCACCCAACCAACCACCCATTTGTTGGTAAATGGAAAAATAG
>LD344342.1:44471-49471 GCA_001465055.1 Ptychodera flava | reverse complement strand
TGTTGCAGTGGCGAAGAACCGGTGGTACAAGATTTTGTACATTACGTCATGACCAGCGGGTGCTAATTTGTAAGACAACTCCAGTGGCTTGCCCAATTCTTTCAGCACGGAAGTCATATCATAGATGACGTTCCTTTGAAAAGACTGCGTGGTCAAATCTCAGTCAATTATTGTTTTAGAAACAGCAGCCAGACACACGCAAAGATGGTAGCAACTCGGTGCGGAGTGGCTTTACGCTTCAGTATCAAGTATAGCCTCGTCCAAGGAAGGAATTGCCACAAGTGATAAAACACCTTACATGTACATTCAGTTTATCAATAAATAAATAAATAAATAAAATATCTTGTGCATAAGGAAATATATACCCTTATTTTTTCTGAAGAAAAGTTTAAACTATCCACTTTCAGAAGCGAGAGTAGTCTAAGTATGAGAATGTCGGAACGTCACATAAACAAACTCACAGCATAAACTCTGTACTATTAAAACTACCCAGCTCACAGCACGCCTGTGGGCATGCCCCAGTGGATCAGGGAGCGAAGTTTTGGATGAGACACCGAGACTCATGATCTCAAATTTACCGATGGGCCTACTTGAATTCAAACTACCCACAATTTCACGTGTTAGTTCTATAGAGGACAGTACAATCTTCATTTTTTCACATAAACACGACTGTGGAAGGTTAAAATTTCTATCAGCGACGAACTGCAATATTTTGAGAATCCGACAATATGTTCCCAAGACCCTTCATGTTGCAGCTTCACAGTAAGTGAGGCTACCCACAATTCGCCTTAATTTGTTCTCTCAGACATTTTTTACTAAAGGCTTTTTCAATTTTATCAGTTTCTTACAATTTTAAACTTACAATTTAAGTTCAGGATTTTTTGTTAAAACTATGTTCCAAAATTATTGATTATGCTTAAAATTCAAGAGTAAATTGAATGAGAAGTCGATGTTTGGAGGTGCTAAAAATTGCACACTTTTCAAGATAAAGTTATCAGCAACTAAGATGGTCTCATCATACCACCTGTCAGACATGCAAATTTCCTTTGTTACGAACATTGCAAAATATCAATACCCTTTCTTTTGCCAACACAGATACAACTTATTCCCTTAGTTTCCTCGAAAATATTGTGTATGGCTGTCAAAAATCTATGTCGACAAAATTACAAAATTGCTATCTCCTCCGCGGAAAAGGGGTTGATCTTCTCATTATTCACGGTGAGAAATCAGAAAATTGTAATGATCAGAACTATGTTGCCAGAATTTTGAAATATGAACCGATTTGTTCTCTGTACAGAAGAAATTTGCTTCAGTTCAGTAAGTGATCTCCGTGTGTACAGATCATGGAGAATTATGGGTAGCCTCACTTGGTGAGCTTGTTGTCCTCGGCGCAGGGCTTGCGAAATGCGATAGGTAGGCCTAGGCGGCGGCGTAGCACATCGACAGTCGTGCCCCATATACACGACACCCAAACACAATGATGCAAAAATAAATGTTTATATCGTTGTCATAGTTACGTATGTACTTTGATAATTCTAGAGCTGATAATCCCACGGCCGGGGGAACACTTTACCCGACACAACATATCGGATTACTCAGAACTTTTATACAATCCACTTCAACAATTAAGAGTGTAGACTTTTTAATCTCTGTTTTGCCTGTAAATGGTCACAACGACGTGTTAATATTCTCCTGTAGAGCTTTCAATATAGTCAATTCACCACTTTCTAAGTTTCAAGAGCTGATGATTTTGTTAATCTCTTTGAGATTTAACCTGACTCGCGAAACTTTTAAAGCTATCACATTTTCGTTTGAATGACCAGGCAAAGAAGAATGTTTGATGACAAAGAACTGTTTAGTCTACGAATCAGCGATAAGTTAAGTTCTTCGGGTTAAACGTTTCCAGAACAAAAATGCGCATAAGTTCGCCGTACAAGGACGATGAAATGACCGTATATCCAAGGGACGTGGCAATGAATTATTGCACCTGAATGAAAAGACCCTTCAAACAAATATAGACACAGTTTTTTGAAATCGAGCAATGATGCAGACATTTTCACTCATCGGCGCGGCCGCTAGGACGTGACTTTCAGCTCTTTTCAGTGTGACGCCGCGAAACTTGAAGGTCAAACCCCATCAATGGAGCTCATTCAAACGAATTTCAGCACCATGATTGCTGTTCAAATATATACAATGACTCAATACTTAAACTGACCAAAGCTCAACGACTTTCACTCCATTTTATCTCAATCGGCCTCATCAAAACGCTTTGAAACATTGAAAATGTGACGCTATTTTGCTGGCGTAATCTTGCTTGTCATTGATGAATGCAAGCGAATTTCCTTTCTTCTTACTTTCAAAAACCAGATTAGAATTCTGAGTCTAAGTACATGAATACATAGCACACGACTGGTTTGTTCAGTTGCACTGGATGTCGGCCTCATAACGACAAAATTTGAAACTACATTCATGTCGAACAACAAATCTATGGAATAACTTGTCTTTTAATAAATCCGAGGAGTAAAAAAGTTAATCTCACTACAAATCGAGAATAAAACCTGCAAGGCAATGACGACCCAGGTTTTTGGTCATGCGGTATCGGCACAAACCAACTTTTTGTCATCATCATGATCGTTCATAACTGTAATTAGTGACCTTAAGCACTCATTTCATACACTTTGCTTAAAGCACATGAAGAACGATATAGTGTGACATGATCTGTTTCAAGGATAAGTCTCAACATAAAAAGTAACTTACTTCATGTTGGTTTTTGGTTAGTGTCTTCTTGTAACAGCTACGAGACAGGTCGGAGAAGTTCGTTATGTGAAGGTGTGGTGGGACCTGATGTCCCTTTTATACCATTCTCGAGACATTATGCGAGAATTCTCTGCATGGTCTGCGATTGGACACACGCGTTTCAATGGAGGTTTTGGAGCAAGGAAGAGGTCATCGCTGATTGGTTCTTTACAGTCAATGACAGTTTCCAAGCTACGATATGTTGTGTTAGGCCTATTACTTAAAAAAAACAAAATTCGGTTTGGATTACCCGCGAAACCTGTAGTCAAAGAGCCCACAAACCATAAGATATTTGCTTCTAAAAATTTTGGACCCCCATGGAGATGCAACCACATAGTAGGGTTATGTCGTTTCTATGACGACGTCGACGTGAGCGCACACCAACGACCGCTGTTAGAATATTTTCTTACCATCCGCCAACGTGTTCAAGTTTGTGTCGTAGTCACAGTCCTTGCCTTCTCTTGAAATCCTTCGAATAGATTTAGTCATTCTGAAAAGCTTAATCCCTAGTACATGTTGCCTTTTTCATTTTAGCTGCCATGTTACCTTTTTATTTTTCTTTTATACTTTCTTTACTTAATTGTTAATTATGACTTCGATAACCATGGTCATTTATCGAAGACTTAGAAAAATACGAGATTAAGTTTGATATTTCCACTTGCTATTCATTTTCCCGCCATTTTCAAAACAAAACAAAACAAAAACAAAAACAAAAACAAAACAAAACTGGTTAGTGTAACAAAGAAGACAGTAAATGCAACATCCAAACGAAGGCTCACTTTCATGTGTGCTGATAGATGACAACATATTGATTCTGTAGGGATATCGATTCTACAGCAAATGTTCACTATGTCCAACTTTTTCCAGAGGCAAAACAGACCGTAAAAAGTTAAAAACTGACTCAGATATACCAAGTTCTTAAATATTCAAGTTACAGAAAGAAGATCAATTAATCAAGAATTAATGACGATTTGATGAAATTAAGACGTGGTTCCTCGAGATTAGAACTGTGCAGTAAAATTGACAGTCGTTTTTGAACGGAGCAGCAGCCTCGTTTTGAATACAAGTCACGTGAGTAGCCTTGAACAGACCTAAATTTTTAACGTTAAAACACTCACCCACTCAATGTCTTGAGCGAGCCCACCTAGTAATTCATTACAGGCCACTTAACTTGCTGTACATTGACCGAAAGACTGGGAGCTAAGCCACTGCAACTCGTGTATATGTCCCTGTATAAATTCCAAGGTCAATGTCAGACAATGCAGAGCACCAACAGGAAATCCCTTCCTCCAGACATACAGGACATACACACTGATCATGACTTGTAACGGATGAAGGAAAACAATGACAGTATAAAGACGTCAAATTTTGTATTTTCCTCGGTAATCCTCGTGATTCTTATTTTTCTGCATGGACTTTTGAAAACGTCGACTCCTTCGAATGACATTCAACCTCAGGCACAAAACCCACAACGCGTCCTGCTTCGTTGAAAAAATAAATTAGCAGAGAAGCACTTAGGCCTAAAGTTGTTTCCAATCCGTGACCTGAATACACTAATTTCTAACTCAGTGTATTTGTAGGTGTGTATTTGAAAAATGAGACGGAAGACGCGGAGGTGGGAGGGGGGGGGGGATAATCAGAGTTCATTTCCTTACACCCCCTTGAACTCAAAATAACGCAGTATAAACTGCCCCAAATTATTGACTTTTGTAGGGCTGTCTTTAGGGCGTTAATGTACATTTCTTGCTGCACTGTGTCACAAAGTGGCACTGCCTCTTTGGACGATTGCTCGTATAAAATAAAACACGGTTCAATTCTTTAAATTATAGAAAAAGCTAAATATGCCGTGCGTATATTTACATTCATTGTAAGAATTTCCCATAGAGGGTCTACAAATGCTAACGAAATGTCAATGTTTTTACTGAAATACATTTGAACTTCCGGCGGTTTCTTTGTTGCATGCTCTGCTGTTCACTTTGACGTCAATTGATGAAGTGCCTATAAGGAACACCAAAAGGCCCTTTCAAATCTCTCTTCAAAATGTCGTTGCCCCCCAAAACGGTCATGCTAGAGTGATACTGCTGCTTTGTATTGTATCCCTATTTCCATGGCTATGAATGGTAAAAAGAAGGGATCTGAAAATAAATCCGTTGCAGTGTGTGGCAAGAATACGATTGCTCTTTTGATTCGTTGATGTGTGTGTG
>LD344342.1:21627-39598 GCA_001465055.1 Ptychodera flava | reverse complement strand
GGTAGCTGTTTACGTTTCATTTGTCGCTCAAATTCCACCGCCCCCCTCCCCGTAAATAACGAATGCTCCCTTAGCTCGGCTGGCTCGGTGAGCGTCGCTTGTTAAAAAGACCGTTGAGGGCACATAACTGCGTAGCGAACGAAGGGGCTGTGAGAGTGTCTAAGGTCGCACTGGACCACAATGAAGAGTACTATGACCCAACTGCCATGAACCGTTCTCAACTGTGCTCAAGGGGGCGTTCAAGAAAGCCTCCCGCAATGTAAGTTTATCTTAGTTGACCTGTCAATTGACGCGTTTGAGACGCCCTCCTCTTTCTGAAACACATGTAGCTTAAAAGCAATATCTATACTAAATCTACACAGTAAGCGACGTAGTGTCTGTTTTCGGTCGGCACTGTGCCACTGTGATGTCAAAATATATGTACACAGTAAACTTTGACTCTTTTTATTGATCAATCATACGTTTAGTATCATATTATATGTATAATACCCAAGGTCAATAGAGATAGCAAAATTTATAAGAATTGCACGTGATACAATCTCAAAATTCGAGCTCAATACGACACATCTACATGTATGTTGAACTCTCAAATGTGATCTGTGATCTAATCGTGTGATCGTGTGATCTAATCCACACCTCATGGGCGTAGGTACATTTGTTTTAACACGACTGGTAAAACAATTGGTACATGCTACACGGTCCTGTTGTGTGAAGGTTTTGTAAAACATTACAAAATTTCAGTGACGGCAAAATGAAATATTCCGAAATAACCAAATGATTCTCCCATTATCTGTGTAGAACAGAAGGCAAACTTTCCGAAAACATACGCAAAGTGACATCGTCGCAAACTCCGAGGGAAACACAACTAAAATCTTATTGTTCTACAAGCGTAGAAACTATATATCACTCGCATCAATGGGCCAATAACTGTATCTTCTGGTGATATTTTCCCCTAACACGATTGGAACTAATTTGGGATAATTGGGTGGTGAAGTAATGTCGATTTTATCTGCAAATGTAATATCATCTGCTTTCCTTTTTAAGTTACACACTTATTTTTTGAGTAATTTGTAATTTTGGAACATTCAGCTATAGGGCACCTAACACTTTTGAGAAATTTGAAAAATATGAATATTCAATTATCCCAAATTAGTTCCAATTGTGTTCCCTGTTTTGTTTTGCAATTGCATGTGGACTGCAAAGTCTTGTTGTACTCCTAAAACATCAGTCATGTTGAATCACCCACGGTTTTTTGACAAGCTGAATACTGCGTATCATGGAGCAGGACAAGAAACTGTGGTTGATATACACAACAAACATGGTGAAAAAATTATAAAAAAGTTGCAGAAACTATACAGCCGTTTCATTAAAATCTGATGCAAGGACATCAGAATTATAGTGTTTTAGACCTTTCACCTAAAAAACCTGGAGAGTGATCGAACAGACCGTAACTGTGTCTTCTGAAATACGAGATAACATTTCGGTGTATAGAGCGGCCAACCTAGCTCCATAACAGGCGGATTTTTAAAAAAATACTATATTAATTTAATTGTCCGATTGGAGCTGAGTAGAGAATGTACATCGAGATGTACATGGTGATTGAGTCCTTGAAATTATGTTCGTAATTCGAATTGATTGAGAGACAGTGTAAAAACGCTGTAAACGAACTGATAACGAAAATAGGATCGAGGCTGTGTACATGGACCGCCTCTATCTATTCTGCAAATATGAGGTCGTGAAAACGTTACCCCCGTGACACTAAATCGAAAATAGCGCCTAAAAAGTGTGCTTTACAAATATTTACAAACTCATGTCATGTATGTCCTTTTGAAGTAGATTGTTGCCAATACAAGGGCGGAAAAACACAATATAAAACGCCTATGTTCAATGATTTTCATCTTCCAAGTCCGTTTTGTGCTGCGAGGGTTCATCGCGTAAAGTGTGTTTCCCCATACATTGAGAATGGCGTTCCTTGCCCCCGTCCACGACGCTTGACCCTGAAGGCGATACCACGCACCGACCGGTGGTAGGAAGTAGAAAGCGTATGCCAATCTCGGGTCAGTAACAAGCAGCTTCAGCACGCTCGGTAGAACTCCCAAGTCCCTTGCCAACTCATCCTGGTAAAGGGTGCAGTCCAGCTGCGAATGGGAGAGCAAAAAATGAGCAAGCCGATTCAAAAGTAGATGAATATACTTCCAGCATAGCGTCATGTTAGTAGTATGCTTGCTCTAGGCTGAATAATAAACATAGCTCAAGGGTCATGCTCACTCGTAACATGGCTTAGCTTGCACGTGGATCCAGTAATCTACAGTCATCGAAAACCACACAACCATGCTCAAGAATATGTACTTGAACTACCACATTGAGTCTACAGCTCAAGAGGGCGCACGATAGAAGAAAGAGGCAGACATGGGAAAACATGTCATCTTCATAATTTCTCTCTTTTTTATAAACTTACCAAGAATGACGTTCTTGGTAAGTTTATAAAAAAGAGAGAAATTATGTTCGATGAGTTGCAGAAAATTGATATGACTTTTGATGATTTTTTTCACGATCTTCAATTTGTATATAAATTGCAAGTTCTGTTTCTACTACAAAATTAAAAACAAAAGTAGTGAAAAATCACCAAAACTAGAGTTACTGGCCCTTTAATGGAGCAGAATTAGTCTGAAACATTCTTTTTGATGACGTCATTGAAACAACTGCATTGAATTTATGGTTATATGAATGTCGTTTGTGAGTGAGACGACTCAAAATGATAATGCCATCGCACGCGACCCGGCTATATCACCCAAGCCATATTTTGTCACTCGTGTTTTGAGCAACCGAGTCTCGGCCAATCACAATAACTTCATAATATGTGAGGTGTGATAAAAGTATTGCCTACGGCTATATTTGTCTCCGTTCACTTTTTATCAAGAAAAAGATAATTATTTCACCTACCACTTTGTAGTGTCTCGTCAGACGGGGTCTGCGTCGGATGTCCTCCCGCATACGTTGTCTACACGGCACGTTCATTTTGCCTCCAATTAGTCTGGCAGACCAGCGTGCCTGCAATTCGAAGGTACTCCAAGACGTGGGAATAAAAGTGGACAGCACTCCGACTATTGTTAAAGTTGGATGTTCCAAGTCCACCGGCAGAATGTACTTATACAAGTTTAGGGAGCCAGAATCGTCTGTAAATTGGCAGTGAGTGAATAATGATTAAATCAGACATGGGCATGATAAAGAATTAAGCAATAAAGAACACCCAGCGATGGTATACCACGAGATTTTAACCAGTTCACGACACATGGTAAATCTTCTTGTTACAGGCAAATCAAATGTGGTGTACCGCAGGGTTCCATTCTGGGTCCGACTTTATTCTTGGTATATATTAACGATATTTGTAATTCAACTGACTATTTTAATTGTAGACTCTTTGCAGATGATACAAACATTTTCAAATCTCTACGTACCCAGAATGTAAATCTAACTCAAATTAACTCCAAATTTAATGAAATTATCAGTTGGTGTACGGCCAAGAAACTCACAGTCAACGTTGACAAAACCAATTATATGATCATAAAGACACGTCAGGGAAACACCACATTTGAAGGAAATCTGTCAATTGGAAATGATACAATAGAACAAGTTTCTTGTGCCAGCTATTTAGGGGTTACGATAGATTCATCTTTGTCATGGAAATATCATATACGAAAGGTCATTGAAGTAATTACACCCAACATTGGTATTATTACACGACTAAGACACTATGTTCCAAAATCCATTCTCATTCAACTATATAATGCTTTTATCTTATCTCATATAATGTATTGTTAGGAAGTTTGGGGAAACACTTTTAGAGCCAATTTTTCGTCTTCAGAAAAGGATTGTTCGCTCAATTACCTTTTCTCACTTTATTGCTCATTCAGAACCTCTGTTTTACAAACTGATTATTTTACATATTTACAAACTGAGTAAATATTGTACTTGTATGTTTGTTTATGATTTGAAAAATAACAATCTTCCTCATACAGTTGAACACTATTTTGAGATTCCAAAGCACTCTTATCCAACACGTTTAACACAAGTTGAACATTTTCGTATTCCAGGCTCAAATTTGACAATTTCGCAACATAACATTAGGTATGCAGCTGTGAAACACTGGAATTCCCTGCCTGACTATCTCAAACAATTGTCAAGTAGACAAGTTTTCAAGTCCGCATTGAAACATCACTTACTGAATCTACATTAAAACTGTGTTTGTTTCTATCCTCCATCACACTTAAGCTTGTACAGAATAATTCTTAGTATACTCAGGGGCCATGAACTCGACTAGTCCTTTTAGACTATTTTCATGGTCCCCACCAGATTTTACAAAACTGCAATGTTCTTTCTTTTCTTTGACTTTGTACAACTTCAGTAAGACAGTTTCTTTCATTTTCATTATTGTACATACTGTGAAGTATCTGGTGAAATAAAGCATTCATTCATTCATTCATTATATGCACGAGCGATAGCGAGTGCATATATGTCGTGAACTGGTCAAAATCTCATGGTATACCGTCGCTGGGCGTGATTTATTGCTATTATATCATAAAAGTATATTGAAATGCTGGCGTGGAACGTCAAAAACGGATTTTTGCTCAAGCTGAGAGCTCGGGCGCATGCCAGCCGTGGTATACCGCCAATATACCAAGGTTCTTTTCGCGTCTCGACCAATCAGATCTCTGTATTTGCGCCATCAATATATTGTTATGATATAATATAAAATAAAACAGGGGTATATGCTACCACACACGCGATAACATAATGGCAAGCACGACATCGGCTCCAACTTCTTCAGATTTCAATTCGTGATTGATGGCTTGACCTCCAAACAAAACAGGTGAACACATTTGGGACCACAATTAGGTTTACATGTGGTAAACACAAACAAATATGGGAAAATTATCATAAACATATTTAATTTCACATTGATTATGTGATCGTCTATGAGGAACTGACAATATGAAATTGGGTCACATGGAGCGTTGGAATAGCTGAGAAATGCCTGATATCGGGAAGGGGAAGATGATATAGCAAACTAATTAACTACAAAATTCTGAGAGCTGGCTAGATATAATTGCATACCTACCAAATATAAGTTGCTCGTCCAGCATTTTATAGTGAATCAAGTAGCCGGTAGCGAAAATGACAAGGTCAACATCGGATACTGTCCTACCGTCAGCCAGTATCACTCCTGTCTTGGTGAAGCTAACGATCTCGTCTATGATTTCCACCTGGCCAGCAGCTATACTGTCTTGAATCTCATCATTCGACATGATGGACACTGGCTGACCGCGGTTCTTCGCCTGTGGTGAAAGACGTTGAAAGTGGGTGGGTGGTCGAATGTGAAGAGGTTTCTGACGGCGTAGGTTCTTATCGCATACCTTGACTTCAAATGTTTCGTCTTACAACAGAGGTTTAGTGAAAGTACATTTCTCAAGGGTGAAATCGCACAGATATAAAGTGTAATCCGGTACACAGTACTAGAATTTCTCCGTGACGTTTTTATACATATGTGGTCGAAAATGTGTGCTTTTAATGCTTGTATCTGATTTAAGAAAATTAACTTGTGGTGACCCATTTGTGCATTTAAATAGTTAAGTACAGGCATTGAAAAACAAGCGAGGGCATGTACGCATCGCGTTGTTTCTACAAAAGTTGAAAAATCAGGGTCGGGTGTAAAATCCTTTGATACGTAAGATGGAAGAGGCCACTTGCTAGAAATGCTCGGTAACTGCACAGGTTTATCATGGTACAATGTACATTGTCCTTTGCTAAGTTTTAAAGAAACTACGATCATGCGTATCCGAGTATCACTTTGCCACATTAAAATGTTATATCTAAATGGTCACCAGGTTGCCATATTGGATCGTATCATGTACCAAATCGACATATGTGAATCATTTTACACTGTCCTTACATTAGGAAAAGTGTATAAAGGAGGCAGTTCAACCAGTACTCTTTGTCTTCTTGATCTTTATTTAAAATATATCGACGTTTCGGCAACACACAAAAGTTGCCTTTTCAGGGTAAAAGCTGATAAATAAAAGTGAGCACATACAAAAGTTAAAATCAGGCTGGTAAAAGGTAAAGTGAGGATTGAAACGAAATCAAATAAAAATTACAATACTTATGAAAACTGGAACTACAGTGAGCGAATAAACCAAAACTGCAGTAGTACAAAACAAAATTAAAAACAGGTTATGATTTAAAAATATTAAAAAGAGCCAATACTAAAAATTTGTATTTCATGCATTTAAAAAAAGAAACGACTGTTTAAAGTAGTTGTAATATTTTTTTCTGTAACTCCGATACTTTGATCTAAATGTATATGCATGTTACCATTATGGCACAAAGGGCCGGTGGCCTACTGAGGTGTGAATAAAGTTAATTATTGTTATATATTACCAAAAATCAAAGATCAGTAAACTTTGAAACAAGAGATGTGGTTGAAACAAAGGCAAAATTGAATGAAACTGACCTGTGTGTGGAGAGTGGAACTGTACTAGCTGAAGTGGAGGGTCGGAATGGGCAAGTTCAAGGCGGGGACTCCTTAGATGGAAAGAAATAGTCAAAACTGAAGGGTGCCCTAGGTAGTTGGAAAAGGGGAGAAGTTGAAACCGCGGAGAATGGGTTTACTATTATCTCTGGTTAATGCCCTTGAGTGTAAGTGTGTCAATTTCTGTAATGTATTTTCGTTCGCATAGTCTTCTTGCGGGTATTCGCGGTGTGTACTTTGTGTAGACCACTAGCATGGAAATGAGAAAGACTGTGGTCGAGTTGATTGAAGTTTTCTAAGACTGGGGTAGGTTTACGACTGCAGATTGTGTATATATATTTGTAAATATGTCTCTTAAGTCCTCTTTTCGTTTCTCACACAGTTTACTGATCTTTGATTTTCAGTAATAGCTCTTTTTATTGCTTTTAAATCATAACTTGTTTTTAATTTGTTTTGTACTACTGCAGTTTTGGCTTACTGTAGTTCCAGTTTTCATAAGTGTTGTAATTTTCATTCGATTTCGATTCAATCCTCAGTTTACTTTTTACCACCCTGGTTTTTACTTTTGTATGTGCTCATTTTTATTTGTTAGCTTTTACTCTGAAGAAGGCAATTTGTGTGTTGCTGAAAAGTCGGTATATTTTAAACAAAGATCAAGAAAACAAAGAATACTTGTTGAACTGCCTTCTTTATACACTTTTCTATGCCATGATCCTGGTGTGTTCCCGCACTCTGCGTTTGGCTTCTATGGTTGTAGTTGGACTGACTCTTTTTAGAACACTCTCCATACATTAAATTTGAACAAAATCGATTGGCGCATATCGTTATGAGTAAAGACCTCCAACATGATAAAATCTAAGAACAGAACGCCCCAGTAGCTTTCTAAGATCATATAGTGAAATAAATTGACGAGCATACTTGTACCATTATTTTGTTGTCTTTGTGGAAGTTTAAACAAAATTGGGTAAGGTAGGCCTCGACATGGTAAAACTTGTCACAGGGTGATGGTCGCGTAGTGGCCATATCGCTGTCATATCGCAAGACATACCCAAGTCATTGTCTTAAAGCTGGTCTATGTAATTACACAAAGGGAAAGAAACTCAGACAGGTCTAGTGTTTCAATAATCCCCTAACATCAATACATCAATACGCTGCATCACGTGGTAACTTTATAATGAGAAAATTTCACACTTCTATCCAGCAATAGAAAAAAAACCTGATGAAAAGCTTCATCAGATGACGAGCTCATTATAGCAACATTAAACGGTACTAATACTCACTGCCAATCCATACAGTTCGTAGTCAGGTATCCGAGATTTCGTGTGTTCCTCAAAAATTCTCTTCCCAGTTTTAGACAGAAAGGTTAAATAGGCCCTGTTGATGCCGCTCATACAGAAAGGAAGTCCGTGCTTTGTGAGACGTGGAATGACTTTGGTCCCATTGCGCATGCTCAAGTAAACCTATATGAAAGTAGTACACGATGAAGTTACACACAAGAAAACAGAGGCTGGGTGTATCCAACATAGTCATCCTTACGCCCTATAGTCCCCATAGGTGTTTTTTGTAATGAAATATCGTAATATTTTGCCATCATTTTCTTTAAAGGGATACACAGTCGTCGGAACTGCGCTCAAAGGTCGTATGGGACCCATACGACCAATGTTAACACTGTATCCAAGGTACAATGGTGACTGATGAAAGTTAGAACATGTCTGTCATAATCTACATCGTATAATTAAATGTTGCAGCTATGATAATGAGGTGCATCTAGGTATCGTGCACGAAATACATTATTGTTTGTAAACAAGAAACTCGCACAGGCGCAGTCAAGACGACTGTTACCATTAATATCTCCTTTCAGCTTGCCAGCTGCATACACTAACATAATAATATCAGTACTGTAACGTGCGTGATATCTCAAATCGTAACTGCCCTTTCCGAAGGCTATTGCGTTTGTAAATATTGTCCCGCTACTTTGAAAACAAAGTTCCATTAGCTGTACTTCTTGGTGAAAAACCAGAAACCGAAATCCACAACACTTTCTTTACTGTCGTTTTCTTATGAAACTGTGATAATACGTTTATATACAACTCCTCGCGGGCATAAAAATGTGGTAACATCTTTTTTTGGAAAACTAAAATCATCAAAATAGTGGCAGGAAATGAAGTCACTTAGTCTTTTGCAAGTGATGAATGCCACGATTCACGTTTTGATGACATGGACACAAGTCATCGTTGATGACACAGTCCCCACTTGTTAATTGGTAATTTGATTACAGGTCCTCGGAGGGCGAGGATAGAGTCATGTTCATTAATTAGGTCTGTGATTACAAGTACTACGATACGATGAGGCTTAATGGCCGAGAATGAGCTCCATGGTGGTGAAAACGTAAAACCAATCTGGGCTGCCACCCTGATTACAAAAGGCCATTAAATGATTCAAGTACTAATTAATCGACAGGATGTTGCCAAATATTTTTCATTCTATTATGACACTGAAAGATTATCACTTGTACCGGATTTCATACAATTTGATGCAGTGCTTCTGGACATTCACTCCAAAAAGAAAAATCCATTACGTGTGCAAATTAGCAATTAATTTAAACGGCACTGCTAAGTGTCACTTAATTGTGTTATCAAATTTTATCATATACCTATGCCATGTATTTTGTCTGTGCTGAGTTCAGTGACATGATTTATCATGTTGATTTGCATGTCAATAAAGTGATACGCCTTGTTGATTTGCATATGAAAGGAATGATCAGCACGTCTTTCTTTCATTCAATTGAATATTTGCATATGAAAAAGTGATACGACCTGTTGATTTACATAACAAAGCCTGATACGACCTGTTGATTTGCATACCGGACTACATACATGGTGGCGCCCCAACCAATCCAAACCATGGTGCCCGTCTATGATTTTGACTTTGACTACGATTATCATGTCCTGTCTCCAAAAGTGGCAGGGTTTTGAAGCATAGGGAAATGCTGGGTAACTAAATAAAACACATGTGTCGATATCGGATTAACCTGCTAGTAGTGTTACCAATTTGAACAAATTAAAGAGCAGAGCATCACACCGTACGGGCACTGACAGATCGATGACAGACCAGCTGTTCCGTCCGTGCATAAGCACAGACGCGCAGACGACAAGCAAAAGCGCTATCAGACACGTCGGAGGACCGGCAAATTCAAAAGCACAACTTTCAAAAATATCATGTATTCATGGTAAATGCGTTCTGGAAAATAATACCAAACACAACACTTGCATGTACCGTATGGATTCGGTAGATATCCTACATGTTTGATGACAGAGTTCAAGCATTTCTCTGCTCAGCCGTAAAATAATTGTCAATGAGCCAGCTGATAGATTACGTCAGACGCTAGTATATCAATCCGCCGTAGCAAGATGACGCAAACAAATGAAGTCCATCAAGAAAAACCACAGTGAAACGTATCATATTTTAATATACGAGATTTATTCATTCAATAACGTGGGCATAGGTATATGATAAAGAGGTTATCCCTCGATATCACCTCTTGGTAGGTTCGTATTGCTGCTCGTGCGGTTGTGGGGCGCATCACACGAGTCGAAGACGAGTGTGATGCGGCCCACAACCGCACGAGCAGCAATACGACCCCACCAAGAGGTGATATCGAGGGATAACCTCATAGTATTTAATTGTATTTATCAAATTTGATGTAGCATTTCTGGACCTATCACTGAAATCAGGAAATTTCATTAGTTATGCAAATTAAAAATTTATTAACATGGCACTGATGAATGTAATTATTCACTGTTAAAGCAATGAGAGCAGAAAATCTGTATAAGTTTTATGAAATTTGATGAACTATTTCTTGGCATATCAGCCCTAATTACGAAAATTCATAATATATGCAAATCAGCAGTTAATTGACATGACACTGCTAAATATCTTTGAACGCCATTACACTATTGGAGGATTAACACTTGTACCACGTTTCACCAAATTTGACTCAGCGCTTCTAGACATATTACACTAATTTTGAAAGTTCATCAAATTTGCAAATTAGCAATTAATTGACATGATGATTAATGTCTTCACACAGTATTACAGTACTGTGAGATTAACATCTGTACCACGATACTGCTACATATCATTTAACGTCATTACACAACTGGAAGATTTACATCCTTACCACGTTTCATCAAATTCGATGGAACATTTCTAGACACATCAAACTAATTATGAAAGTTCATAAAATATACAAATTAGCAATCAATTGACCTGATACTTCTTAATGTCTTTACACAGTATTACAGTACTCAGAGATCGACATCTGTACCATATTTCATCAAATTTGACATATCACTTTGGGCATATCACTCTAATCAGGAAAGTTCATTTAATATGCAAATTAAAGTTTATTGAAGCAATGTGAGCCCAACCAAATTTCATAAAATTGGTCGAACTATTTGTTGACATATCAATCTAATTATGAAAATTCATTAAATATGCTAATAAGCAATTAATTGAAGAGAAACTGCTACACATCTTTGCACGCCATTACACTACTGGAAGAACAAAATCTGTAATATGTTTCATCAACTTTGATGCAGCATTTTAAGATATATCACACTAATAATGAACGTTCATTAAATATGCAAATGAGCAATTTATCGACATTATACCCCTTAATGTCTTAATATAGCATTACAATACAGAAAGATCAAAATCTGCACCACGTTTCAAAAAATTTAAAGCAGTACTTCTGGAGATAGCCCAATAATTAGGAAAAGCCGTGAAATCTGTAAATTAGCGATTAATTAACATGATACTGCTAAGTGTCTTTGTACACTATTGTAGGACTGTGTTCTGAAGATTTGTACCATGTTTCATTAAACTTGTTGCAGTATTTCTAGACATATCACCCTTATTACAAAAATTCATCAAATATGCAAATTACCAATTGACACAATACTGATATGTCATTGTGTGATATTAGAACTCTGTGTCACCAACATCTATACAAAGTTTCATCAAAGAAACAGAGCTCTAATCCAGAAACAGTGCTCTAATCCCTAATTGTGCAAATTAGCACCAATTATGCATGCCACACCAAAATAAATATACCTGCATATGTATGCCATAGTGTATTATCCTTGTAGTAAGTTTGAAAAGAATCGGCTCAGGCATGTCTGAGATATCTGCACTCATGAGCCCCTGTGCATTGACATAGCATTATTCTATATTATCTCTTAATTGGCCATCCTTGAGTCCCTGCGGATGAATCCTGGAGACCCTGTGGATGGACATCATATACACGAAACAAAACGGCCCACACGGCCAATTTTGATCAGATCAAAAAAATAATCAACGTGCATATGTTGTCTTGAAAGATTGGAATTGTTGAGTGTATTTGTAATGTTTCATATGCTTCGTATTTTGCATGCTATAGCTTGATGCTTAAATAGGATTCTAAACTTGTTTGATATCCCCGTGCGAACATCATCGAAAACCAGGATTTGTTTCCACGCATGACCTTGGAGAATTAGCCAATGACGTTCATGTTTATTCTAACTTTGATACAAAGTTCTGTGTTGCCTTGCCCGCCTTTTTGGGAAAGGAAAGCGAGGTTTTACCGCGTTGTGCTTATTGTTCGATTTTCCATGGAACATGACGAGTTCAGGTCCTCTCTACTCTGTGTTCACCAGCGTTCTTAATAAATAGTTAAGTGTTTATTGTTAACTATTTGCGAGTCCGGGTTTCATCTGTCGTCCGATAGAAAAGAACCCCCCTCCCCTACATATGTATGAGATATGGAGTTATACAAGTACCAACTTTGAATGAAATCGCTACTGGTATCACTTAGAATTTACGCGAACGGACGCACGGTCGTCATATACAGGAAACAAAATGGCTGCCACACAGCCATTTTAGATCGGACCATAACACTAATCGACCTGCGTATATATGATATAGAGAGTATTCCATGTACTAAGTTTGAATGGAATCGCTTAAGGTATGGCTGAGAAATTTCCGACATCAAATACAGGAAACAAAATAGCCTTCAAACGGCGATATTCGATCGGATCAAAAACAAATCACCGTACATATGTATGACATATATAGAGTAATCCTTGTACCAAGTTCGAATGAAATCGCTCTGGGCATCGCTGAGATATCTGCTTGAATGGACGGACGGCCGCGCGCACGGACATGACCAAACCTATGCGTTCAAGCATTAACACGCGGAAGGGCGCACTTCAAACGAGAAGGTAATGCGATGGCAGAATGAATTCAAGATCGACGTTCGTTTTTGTGCAAACATTTGCCATAATGTTAATTCATCGATCTTATATTTCGGGCCGAATTGTTGATTCACCGATCTTATATTTCGGCCAAGTCTGAGGCTATCACAACCCATATTACAATATTCTTGCATCGCGGTCTATTAGAGACTGATGTGGTAGCTTTGATCGCTGCCTTCTTTACTAAGTGTATAAGTACCTTAGGTTGCGAGTTCGACTAAGTAGATAAACATTACTGAATTCGTTAACAAGCAAGCTGTCACATGTTACCTTGCAGTAATGACGCCCAAGTTCACATGCCACTTCTCCTGCCGTATGGGAAGCACCTAATATAAAGTAATGAAATACAGACAAACGATTACGGGGAAATTTGGTTTGCTTTACAAAGGAAAAGCTAGAACACGCCTCGGAATTCTGAGACCTAACGTTTTACTCGAACTTTCTGGAAAGGAAGTTTAAACCATTCCATGTCGAAATCAAGAATGAAAATCGGGGGTCAATTTGGTACTACACAAGTTGGTACTCCAGAAAAAAGCAAGTTAATCTAATATTTACCGATATTTGAAATTTAAAATGACCGCCATTCCAGTTTTATCTTTGTAACTCGATGAGGAAAATAAATGTCCCGATATTTACAAAACTAAGTCAGTGAAAACTTTGACTCCACAAGCTTCAAAATGAGCCCCAACAAGTGGTAGACCAAAAGAGTATTGTGAAAGTTTGAGAGTGTGAATATCTGTATCCGAAGCGCATTCTCTTTTAAATAAAAAAGTTCTCAAAATTAAAAAAATTCATCACAGGTTTTCACAATCATCCAATAGGTTCTTATCTTGACTAGTCTGTGAATGAATATATTTTTTGTAAAATGCGATGGAGCAGTGATGTCGACTGTTTTTGAGAACGCAACATTGATGAGTTATTGGGGTGAATCCAGCTGAAACTTAACAAGTCACTCGACATGTGCGCAGATGCCAAGCGTTCATACAACTCGGTGAAGGCACCTTACGATCGTAAATATTGCAGCCATCGCGGTCAAAGACTTATATATAGAAAGTAAAACTTATGCGCAATAAAAATGACTTCACAAAATCACCGACTTGAACCAATCACTCTGTCTGATGATTGAAGTAACGTGTGTTATCATTTAACGCTCTGCTTTTGGCACCGAACACTGTAATTTCCCTCGAGAATATCTATATACTTTGAAGTATATAGATATTGATATTATATATATATATATATATTGGTGTGTGCTTGTGTGTGTGTGTGTAATATATATGTGTGTGTGTTTGTCTGTGCGTGTGTGTGTGCGTGTGTACAGAACATTTAGCTAAATAGGTGTGAGTTAAAGGGTGTTGTTAGATATCAATCATTGTCATACTCACCAACGACGACAACACGCTTTCCCTCAAAGGGAGATGCTTCTCTGTACTGATTGCTGTGCATTGTAAGCCCTTGAAACTCTTCAATTCCGGGTATTTGAGGAACGTAAATGTCTCCAAATCCACCTGAGCAAACTATTACTCCATCAAAAGTTTCAATTTTTCCGCCATCTTGTCCGCGTTCGTCTTGAAAGTGCACATTCCACTTACCAGATGATGCGTGGTCAGTGGCCGGGACCACTTGTACGACGTTGCAGTTATAACGGATGTACTTCTTGAGTCCGAAGTGGTCTGCATAATCCTTCAAGTACTTGTAGACTCTCTTCCGAGATGGAAATACAGGCGTTTCTTTCGGCAGAGGAAAATCGGAGAATACCAAGAGCTCTTTCGAGGCGTTGGTGATGATGGAACGATACGTTGCGGCAACTTGACCGGGTCTCAGTTTCTCTGTGAAATACCACAGGCCACCTGTAAAGCATGGAAAATAGGTCCGAACATGTCAGTTGGGGTTACGGTTCGATTACAATCGCAAAGTGACCCTTAGTTAACCCCGGTTCAGAACAACATCATTTAAAGCCGACTCCCATCCCCCTGGCCCTCATCCCCACCATCGAAACTCTGATCACTCGGAGATCTATTGACCAGAACTTTCACCCATCTTACAGTCTTACAAGTTTGTAGACTTGGGATTAACTACTTGTAGTGCAGCAAAAATGACATGCATGAAAAATAAGTGCGCCTTATATCCTCATTTGATTGATGACGTCTCGAATTTTTGTAACTGTTTACGGAACTCTACGGTGTCATATGCTAACTTTTCTCTTCACTTCACTTCGCTTCACAGACTGTCTGATATTTCTTCGTAGAGATATTGCAATTTGTGGTTATTGTGGTTACCCACATGTGGACTGCCTGACATAGAAAAAACGATTTTTGAAAGGTTATGCAAATTACCTGTCACATGATAGTGATGTAAACAATGGTGACACTATGGTAACCAAAATGTTCCCCTATATCTAGGCTTTCCAAAATTATAATTTACGGGGGTTCTTAGCTCATTAACCGCTAGAAAACTGTAGGCTTCAAAAGGTCAATTTCTTGTCTTTGAAGCTTAATTCAATTGCGAATTGTACAGCAGTATATTGTAAAATGGGTACCCGGGTACAAACATCGAAATTTTAGCTGAGGACACGGCTGAAGGGATTTTCAAATGAAACACCTGACAGCATTTACAAACGCAATCAACAGCTGCAAGGCCACTCGCCATACAAACCACAGCCATCATCAACAACGTTTTATCGTGTTTTGTTTCACACGGTACAACAAAACCCGGAAGTAGCCTTCCATTTAACATGTCAAGGTTGCGCTTGATGCAGATGCATTGACGTATCTGTTCATGACAACGACACGCATGGTTCAAGTCAAGGGTCTGGTTATCACAGAAACATTGAGGTAAACAATAAATGCACAATACTGCATGTGAACTTCGCAAGTACCCAACCACAAGAAAATGATCCGTTTGCCCATAGACCTCATGGTCTATGGTTGCCCGAGAAACTCTATAGCGGTTTCGGTAAGTTGTACTGGCGGTAGAAATTAAAAAAACGAAGTAACGCACCAAGCTGGTCGTGCCTCTCGAAGCAGACTGGCTCCAGACCCTCTTCGACACAGCTTTTGATAGTGGCCAAACCTGAAACGCCAGCTCCGATGACGGCAACACGTTTGTTCATTGGTTTCATCGTCCACCCTTGGTTGAATCGTCGTGAATATTATAATGTAGGCCTATTGCTTGGCTTTCCTTTAGCTAGTTTCTTTTGGAATGTAGAACCGGTTGATTCATCGACCTTGCGTCCAAGCCTAGCTCACTGCTCAAAGATGACCTTGGGTAGTACGCAAGCGTACAACGATCGGGGTCAATTGAGGTCATACACTCGTTTTCAAGGACAGAACCCAACTTCACGTGACACGTATCTGTCGCACTCATACGATATGTTTGCAAAACAATAGCTTAAACCTCTACTTTATAAGTAACCCCAAAATCCAATCAAATCGCTCACTTCAGTCTACCCAAAGGGTATTGCAAGCAATATTCGTCTAGAAGTTATGAATATGATCAATAAACGTCACGTATTAATCTTTTTTCATTATACAAGCCTTACCTGTGTGTAGTGTGTACCATTACTTTACCCTAGCTATCTGTAAAGTATTTCAAAGAAAACAGTCCATACCTGTTAATTGCCCTCCCTAATCGCCTTCGTAATTTGTTCTGCCGATCACCAACGTGGGGGCTTATGGCCCTGACCAAATAACTCGTTAGCAGCTCATAAGGTACTACCTTATGAGCTGATGACATCAATTTAATCTAATCTCCAATAGATACTGTTTTCTCAGCGTAAAACATCTGCGTATAAAATGATAATTTATACTGACTGAAAACGTTTTATATCGAACGAGCAACAAACTTATGATATGGGGTATAGGCAGAATTGTTCTGAAAAAAGTCCTGTTCTATATTGCTTACACAAACAAGCTATATAGGCCTGGCAAATGGTATGACCATCAGTGTGGATATTTGTCCAGCTATATTTTGTTTCTGGTTTTGGCAAAACTGACGAACGTTTCAAAGTAATGCTCTGTGGAAAACTTGTTGATGTGACAGGATCTCGTTAAAATCAGTTGGTTCAGATGCATTTACCAAGATCTCCCCGACTAGATCATATGTTATTATTGAAAAATATCTTCGTCGATTACCTTTTCGGGAAATGTAACGTAAATATTAATGCGTGGTTAACGGGATAAATAAGATTCTTTAAAACAGAGCACTTTCCTTTAGACAGATTAATATCCTCCTTAAAGGATGGTTTTGTAAAAAGTTATCCTCCTCCAATCCCCTTTCCTACACAAAACCAAGAATTGTCACCCAAACTAAGAAATTGGGCAGTATTACACATCACTGGTTTACTGCACCTCATCATATTGCGCATGTTTAAACGTTTGCTCATTATTTGTAGGGTTCTAAATGGCGTCCAAGGAACTTAACTTGGACATGAAAGAAAAAAAACTCTTTTAAAGGATGCCTAAAAATGACATCTTTTAGAGAGCATTTTCATTCTCCCCATCACCAAAGAGCCACTGAGCTTGTTAAGGTATCTCCTCTCAAAACCGGAGGTACATCCTAAAGTTTTTCCCATTTTAAGGCATATGGTCTTACCCACAGAATGAGATGACGGTTGCCCCGATGGAACATAGGCGAATGTGGCGTTAAAATGTGTTCTAGTAAGTCAAATACCTGTCAAACAGACGATTCCTTTCCCAGCAAACAAAGGCAATTTGATATTTGACGAGATACGATTGCACTCTTCAACATCAGTCTTAATCCAAGCGTTTTACTTTTCCGCTGGTGCGGGATGTTGTAGAATGTTCAGAATAACTTTGATACCGTCTTTATAAGGTTCGTGACTTCACAAGCTTTATGGTGCTACAGAGGTGTACGTTTTTACACTTGAAAAAGCTCACAAATTGGTCACGAAACAAACCCATAGCATGTGTCAATGGTGGCGCTGTTGAGGTCCCTCGAAGAGCTAGCAATTACCCGTTCTCCATTGTGCTCAAGGAGTTCAAGAAAGTAACCACAAAGTGCAATTTTACCTTAGTTGACCTGTCAGTTGACGCGATAAAGACATCTTTCCCCTTCCTGAACAATAGCTTAAAAGCAATATCGACATCATCTAAACAGTAAGCTACGTGTCTGTCTTTGGCACTGTTAA